>QEYB01000835.1:0-46276 GCA_017562135.1 Dipylidium caninum
AAAAAGATAAATCGGTGCATAAAAACGAGCCCTAAATGCAACCACAACTAAAGACATCAAGGTAAGAAAAAAACACAAAAAAACAAAATAAAACAAAAGCAAGAAATAATGAAAAAAATAACCCGTTGTGGCTCAGACCTATATAAATACCAATCCGACTCAACGCTTGTTTGACAAGAAAGAAACCCATAAAAAAAAAATACAATCCAAGAAGAAAACAAGACGGAAAAGGAGAACCCAAGAAACTTGGCTGAAAAAACGGAGTCAACAGGAGAATTAAAACATCGGTCGCAAAAAGCAGGCCACATGTTACACAGACTATGAAATCAAAAAGATAGCGAACCAAGGCAAGTATAAAAAGCCAAATTGATAGGCGGGCCTCAAGAAGACACACAAGTTAATAAAGATAACATAGCTATAGGAAAAAAAGTAAAAATCAGGTTTAGCGTCAACGAAACCCATCACACAACACCGGTCAGAAAATCGCAAACGATACGAACAAAGACGGGCGAGCCATGAATCCTGAAACAGTAGAAACAACATCAAACCAACAATTACCGGCAAACGCCCAACAAAGTACAGAACGGGGGGGAAATTACAACAGCAACTCACCAGCGCAGGTCGACTCCTCCGTGTGGGGCATCATACGATCGAATCGCTGAGCCACAATTTCCACGAACTACGCCACGCCGGAGTAGGCGGCGTCGGGGAAAACGCGTGCCTCTTGCCTCCTTGCAATCCCCCGTCCTGGCAACTGGACTCCACACAACATGAAAAGGTAGTCCACCACGACTCGGAAAATGCACGAACAGAGAAAGAAATTGAATATATACAGTGGGCTGGGAGTTACCTTCTAGCATCCATTAGACGCCCACTGACAGCCGACCACCCTCACTCACCTACACAATTCTGGGTACCTCGGTCCGGTGTCATATCTCTCACGAATCTTCCTCCCGACAGGGCTCCAACGTCCACCCCTCCGCCCCTCTTGTTCCCTTGCCCACCGCATCTCCCCTACAAACATATGTTCGGGTTCGACTGGAAGTGCACTGATATTTTTCATACTTCGTCAACGAATCACTCAGCCATTCCATAAACCATAAAAGGCAAGAATAGGAGACAAAGGCAGAGACATTCATAACTCGAAACAACGCGTACTAAACAGTAGTAAAGCCCAGGGATAAGGAGACGGCTCGGGAAATGCAAGGAATGCAATCTATTTATAACACCAAAAGGCAGGAGAAATAAACCCCATACAGAGAAATTTCACAAAACAAATATGTAGGAAGAGGGAATAACTAACCTACCAATATCACTGGCAAAGCCAAGGGTGCGCGCTGCCACCACTCGAGACCCAAAGTTGATCGGAAACTCATGGACGCCCTCCGAAAGTGAACTGGTAATGCGGATTGCACTATCGACTGTAGCCCACCACCAACCACCACCACCACTCTCCGGCATCCTCACACCCAATCTTCCGACGTCTTCGCCATCTAAGATAACTGGTGTCGGGACGCGAAATGAAGACATTCATTGAATTGGGCGAACCGGATCTCTTCTAAACACTTCATCACTGCACACCGCCATCACCACCGCCGCCACCAACACCGTTCTCATATATTCTGAGAAGGAATAGGAAATGGGAGTGAGATTACCTGCCTTTGACAAAGTCGGGGCGCCGACATGCGACGCAACGAATGTTGCCGATGGGGAAATGAGCACTTTCGAAAGCAAAACCGCCTACGCCACCACAACAGTGTTATCACATCATCACTCATTTAACTTTTTCGTCACAACGCCGTGAGATCCCCCTCTTCCTTGCCTCTTCTTCTCTTCTCCTTCTCCTTCCTTCTCTCATTATTAGGGCTCGAGCAGTGAAAGCGAGAAGTTCCCCCGGTTTTGAAGAAAAGAGAGACCAAAGAAGTCTTCCAATTCGGTGATCTCCTGAGAAGAGAACAGACAAAGTGTGCACAAAATGTCCCTCAATTGCAAGCAATTGAGCGCATGAGTCAAGAGCGAGAAATTAAATCACCACCACTGAAAACTGGGGGGGAAAACAGAGCTCAAATACAACTCCGCCACACAAGACGGCTACTCGCGATGCCTGGTAGAAGCGTAACCCAGAACTATTGAAGCTGGAGCACTGTGAGGAAACCTCTGATCCAAGAGCAAAAAACATCCCCGCAATAGAAAGAGTTAAATAATGGCACCACGAAGGCGCCCCTGGTGCTACATCAATTCCGGCTCAGCGCCCAACACGTAAGGTAAATAGGACGAACTACAAGCGAAATGACGATACCTCTCAACAAATAAGGATATTCTCAAATGAGTGAAAAGACTTTGAGGTGTATACGGCGGGGAAAATGATATCCGCGGTCAGGCCTCGTTACCACCAGAGGCGTGAAGCCGAAATGAGGTTGGTGACGAGGTGGTGGTGGCAGCCTGGGGATTGACAAAGGCCTCGGGAAGCAATTGGTTCAGTGCCATGGTGAGGACACCCAGCTCTTTCTCAATGATGGGCGTCACGATTCCCTACAAAAATGGAATATAAGGGATTACAAAGTGGTAATCCACCTCCAATCATCTGTGGCTCGATTCTACCTCTTGCCAAGTTTTGAACTATACTTAAGCAAAGCATCGTTACCTAGCTGGCATATCAACAAATTGGAAGGAAGTAAAAAAGTGTCAAGTTTACGACTGGTGACACTTCAAAAGATGGACATCCAAATGAATTAGGATAATAGTCTACCCGAGTCCAAATCAGTGACACAAACAGAATAAAACGTCTGTTAGTACCCATCGGGCCAGGGACAAAAAACGACCTTATGAAAGATGCAAATGCTTCGATGCTGACAAATGAACAGATTACACTTGATTTAAACGTGTAAAGGCGAAAAAAAGATTTTTGATTACACAAAATATTAGAATTGTTCGAAGGCGATTTGAATAATGTTGAAGGCAGCCCGAGGAGGTCTGCGAAATGTAGTATTTCTAACGATAACATTTTGGAAAAAAGGTAGTAAATGCTGAAAAAACAAATCAGGCTGGACGAGACTAGGTACGGCAAACAGTGGAAAAGGGCAAGAAATTGCTGACATAAACCCCTGTTATGCATTGCAGTGAAAGCAAACTGGCAGTGTGAGGCAACCGATGATGGTAAAGAATTCTAATTCATGACATCCACTTCACATTGCGACAAATTAACATCACATCGTAAGTGGAGGAGGAGTGAGATGAAAACAAAAGTAGAATCAAGCTTTAGACGGTGGAGAAAGATGAAATGCAACGAAGAGGAAAGACAACAGTTGGGCGTAATAAATGCCACTTGGATTTCAGACCGGTCAAGTCTGCAAAAACTGGTCTGCATAAACCTCATATTAACAATAGTCCTTAAGAACCAACCGGTTAGGGGCCCACACATCTGCGGAATGGCGAAAGAGCCTCATTGAAGAGTAGTGGATTCAAGGAACAACACATTACCGGGATACGAAAAAAAAATCAAGTAGCAATGTCAGAGAGTGTGTTTTTACATAGGCAAACGCCATGGCGGATCCCGTGTTTGAAAGAGGCAGCCAAAAATGTGGACAAAGGAGGGTTGATCAATTACACTGTTGCGAAAACACGCTTTTTTGTAGGATCGGGAAAGAACTCACCTTGGTGAAGGTGTCCGCCGATTGGAAGAAGTCGGTAAGAGTTGCAACCAAGCAGGCATTAACATCCGCCACATTGTCGTAGATGGGCGTGGTAAATTCACACGGATGCTCTCTGCTCTGCGGCGGCGGTTTGGCAATGCTCGTAACAAAGCCCGTGGCCATCAGACGATCGAACCACTTAACCAAAGAGGTGTTGTAGAGCACAACTGAGACAGAGGGGACAATGAAAAAAGCGTCAGTTTGACCGAGGACAGAGGCTAAGATCACATGGGAGGGGGACATTAGACACATACTTCGCATTGTCTTGTTATTCAACGACAACAGTGTGTACAGGCGGGTGGCCTTCTGGTTCAGGACGTCGGTGTCGTCGGGGGAGATGAGGAAAGCGGGGTCTATGAGAGCACGGGGCACGGTGTAGACGAGAATGCGGTCGATGCTGGTAAGTGTGTCCGAGTGGAGACTTTGGCCAACTAGAGAGAATATTATCCATTTTGACAAATTAAAACCAGCCGGACTTTGCACTAAGGTAAAAAAGTATATTCAACAAGCGCCTGGGTTTGAGTCCAAACAAGAGGAGACAGACGTGCTGTGGGTTTATGACGAGAAAAAATAGCCTGTCTCGACAAGTAAAAAAATGGGAATGCGGCAAAGTACCATGCCTCGATGGGCTCTAAAAGATTGAGGAAGCATCTCGAAGGAAAACGATGTTACGACTAAAGGCCGCGTATGAATCAAGTGGTGAAAGGTGGACGAAAAACGCCGTAAGATGAAACTACAAGTTTCAAAACGTCAAAATTTCGCTGTTCTTCGGTTAAAACGACATCAATACTATTTGGAAGTGACCTGGAGGATGTACACTCACCGTAAAGCCGAAGTGGCTCAAAGTCATTGTCAAGGGTTTCTCCCGAGCCCACCTGCAATATCTCGGACAAAGTCAGGGGCAAGTCCACAAACATCGCCTGTCTCTTCTTTGTCTTCTTATCCCCATCGAGAGTGAAGATTCGGTCAAATATCTGTAATGCAGACAGGAGAAGAACAATTTGTACATCTTGCATCTGGAAGTGTGCACCCCGAGGCCTGACTATTGCCACTAACCGAAATGAATTGGGGACGACAAGTTTCAGTCAGTTCCACTCGTACACCCACGATCACTTCCTCGGCCGGCCTTGTGGTCTCTATGTCGACCACGAAGGCGACTTTCTTCGAAGAGGCTGGGCGCGAAGGACACGTGAGGTTACAACCCGAAAACGTCACTGCCATATTCTCCTTCCTCAATCGTTGATTTAACGTCTCATGGTTATAAATGCTCATTAGATCACGACTGTAAAAAGTGACCTGGAAGGAAAATCGAGAATTAAAGCATTAAAGCACCAGTGTAACACAAACACGTACATTATCACTAGTGGAAGACCATTCGTGAAAATCGCAGAAGGGTGGTTGACTACCGGTGCCGTCCCTTTCCAGAAGAATCCGGAGTGCTGGGAGGGCGCTTAAAGCGTAGTTGGTGAAGTCGCGAACCGTAGCAAAGTCGGGTTTACTGACCGCAGGTGCCTTCATACTGGCGGAGACTTGCCAAAGAAGGAGGTCTTCCAGGGGTACTGGCGAATTCTGAGACATAGGCTGGGCAGTTTTTTGTTCCTCCCGATAGAGGAGTGCCGGATGCAGCCAGAATTGCCCAGGTAAGGGAAGGGGAAGGTCGTATTTCGAAAGAAATGTGCCTTCCTCTTGGCTGCGCAATCCTTTATCAATTGTCGCGGATCTAGAAGGAAAGAAGCTGGAAGTGGTAGTAGAAGAGAGGAAAAAAGGGGGAAAGATTGAAAAGGCAGACTTACTCAGGAGGACCGGCAAGCACTTGAATTGTTCCATACCGGGATATCAGAAGGGTAAAGAGGCGTGATGGATGATTCTGATCACCTTCCCAGTATTTTGTAAGAGAAGCAGCTATCAGCGAGGAGGCCAAATTCCCACCTCGAAGGAAAAGGGGGCAATGAGGGAACAAAGAAGTTGGAGACATGAGATATACGCAGAAAAGTGTACCTCCAGTGTTCCCTTCAGGCTTCGGCGAGGTATTAACGGTTGAAACAGGTGTCTCGTCTGGTGATTTTGGAAGAATGTGTGGAGCCTCCACCGGGAGTGGCTGTATCCAAACGGTGTCCGGCTCCACTGCGATTAACACGTTCCGACGTTTGGCACAACTACTATTACTGCCGGTAGGTGGTTGAAATCCTGTGGCGGTGAGAAAACCCAGGTGATTTGGCACTTCTGCCCACGCATGAAATGGACCATCGCACAAGCCATTATTTGTCGGTTCCCTCGGTCGCGGCCCCCTGAAGAAAAAAAATAACTAGGAAACATTTTAATCAAAGTTGAAAAAAAAATGGTTAAGTGGCCTCGTTGACTATGCATATGATAGCATAAATTATGCATTCTATCAACTTAGAAGCACAAAAGTTCGTAAACACCTTGAAATCACCTAAATAATTAAACACACTGGTACGAATACATACACTGAAGAAGAAGACGTAGTAGAAGATGTGGAGTCCTTGGCGCCAGTGAGGATGAATGAATGGTTTACTTTCATGGTTCCATCGTCTGAGAAGCCGATAGCAGAGGCAAATGTGTGCCCAGAGTTGTAGGAGTGGAGAAGGAGTTGCAGGCTGGAGGCATAAAAGACACTGACGCCTCCCTCAGCGAAAGTCCCAGTGCTGGGGTTGCGCAAAGATTCAAGCGACGTTGCGCCGACGTCAATGTCAGCCGATTCGCCCGTGCCCGTACCCCATTGGAGGCTCTCCGCCAAATAGAAGTGGCCTTGGCTCACACGCGTCGTGGGTAGAAGACGCTAGAAAGAAGGCAGGGAGACACTAAGGCTCACGTTATTCAAGGCTGATGAACTCATATGTGAAGTAGCTGCCGTGAATGGGGTACACGTCACGTATATGCGAACACTTTGTGGTGGATCATGAAGACACAGACTGCACCGAGGTTGGGAGGCTTCAAGCGAACTATCCGACGATGAAAAGGAGTGGACTCAAAGACGAAGTACACTGCTAGTGTAACTGTGACTAAGAGGTTATGAAACGCTAAAGGGAAAAGAGCTGCCACAATGCCAAGCTCTGCGACCATGAATGGACATCAATGGATGCGGAGCGGGAAGTCGTCAAACGACCTAACGCTCCTCAAAACTCACATCTTATTGCAGTTGCTATTAATTCACCTGAATTTATTGCCAGTTCCTTAAGTAACACCATATGCTGCATGCTGTTAAGCTGTCCTTTCATGTCAAGGTGAAATGGTTAAGTGAGAGCGGAAATGCATAGTCATGCAAAATGTCCAACCTGCAACATCATGGAGCCGAACGTAGCCATGACAACTAGAATGACGTTTGAGAAGTCATAATTGCCAGTTTTGTATCCATCAAGTTCTTCGTCATTGGTTTGGCCTTTCCGCCTCCTGGGGATGTGGATAAAGGTGGCGTCGCTGAAGTTCCCCTCTACTGGCTTGAAATAGTAGAGCAGTTTTGGCGAATTAGCGAAGATGTCGAAAACCTGGCAAAGGACAGTGGGCCGTTGAAGATTAGAAGAAACAAAATAACCTTTAGCAGTCAAGTGATGAGAAAACTTTTATCACGCTCAGTGCAATTGTAAGTTTTTAGCGGAAATCATCGTCGCCTATCCGCTCAGCTGTCAGCCAAGCAAAGATTCCGAATGGAGGTGGGGAAATGCAAAGTAAATCAAGCCGGCGGTGGGACTCAATTTCAGACTAACTGATACCGCAGTTTGAATACGTTTGGCGTCAGGGAGCCATAAATGCGACTAAAACTCCCCTACCTCCTTGAGAAAATAGAAAAAAAAACTAACGCATGTTTCCTGAGAATAGTAATAGAATTTTTGGGGTATGACAGTGGATTTCACCTCAAGCACTTGGTCGTGCAATTTGTGTTGATAGCGCTGTCACGTTATCAACCACGGTATCAACATAACTAAAGGAGGAGAAAGCAGAAAGAATCAGACCATTTCGTTGGCGCCGATACTAACAGCATTCAAGTGCGCTTGTCCTTTGTACACATGACCACGTCTACCGGGTAAAATGACCTAAACATTTAGCAAATCGAATCTTCCTACTGGCTAGCAACAGTGAGTAGGGAATGGAAATTTTTCCCAAGAACATCTATTAAGCCTTCCACTGTTGCATCAAACTGCCACCAGACAAAAACGTATGCAAAGAATGACCAAAAAATCACAAAAATTTGGTTCAAGTATCCTTAAACTATGTAAAAAATGGTAATAAGCCAAAAAAGAAATGTTCATTAAAGTGGAATGGTTAAAGGCGCACTTGTACAGATTTGGTAGTCAATATCGCGATGAACCTTGACGTTCCGGGAAGCCAGACTGGCTTAATTACCAACTCATCCTTGTTCTCCATCAGGGGATTTACGGTCACCCGCCCACAAGCCTGTCCCAAGGTCGAGAGCCCAAAGATGACACAAGTTTGTGAGTTGCTTGCGGTAAAAATCGCCTCGTTTGTTGGATGTGAGGATAACTGTGTGATCTCGAAACCACAATTGATTTTGCTCACGAGCGGGAGAGCGGAGAGATGCAGAACAAAGCCCCATAGACCCTCAGGAGAAGAAGTAGGCAAAGACATATCGCGAGTCCCCAAATCGGGAGACATTGTGACAGTTTCCAAGGTTTCTTGACATTGCGATGCGGTGACAAAAAGATCATCCACCCTCAAAATGTTCACTAAGCCCTCTTCACGGGATCTCGGTACCGGAGAAGACGATAGCGGCATTGCAACGAGAAGATAGTGCCGCCATCCCTCCACCGAAGGAACACGAGTGAGAGTGGCAATGATATCGCTGCCACTGAGGTGGTCCGCTCGTGCCTCAACAACAGCCGTTCCCGGAGGTGTTGCTGTAGTGGAACTATTGAATAGGTGATGGCCACGTCGGAAGGAAATGGCATCGGCGATCCAAAAGTGGATAGAGCTAAGATCTGTAGCGGTTCTGCGTTGACGCTCAGTGCTGGTGACAATGGAATCAGGAACTGTAACTGCGGGTTGAGGAAGACCCTGAGAAGTGGCCGTGGGGACGACGTTACTGGCAGATGGGGAGGGGTTAAGCGGCGGAGATGGGAGTGACTGAAAGAATTCGAACGCTGCCACAGCCGTAGACGCGGAGACCTCTGCCACAGCCGCAGACGTGGCAACCGAAGATTCGTGGTTGAAAAAGAACACGAGTATCTAACAAAAGCAAAAGTATGTAGGTCACAATGGCAATAATAAAAAAGAAACATACCACTAAGCGCGAAGAGAGGAGAACTCGGTGAGGAACTTCCCGATTGGCGGAAATAAGATGCTGAATAGCGGAAGACCGCATTTCTTCAGATGCCATCACACGTTGGGAAATAATTTGCAACGATTCTTCTGCAGGAAGTAGGAAAGAGTGGAGAACTTCGTCGAGGAGACCCTCAACTCCCGTAAAAAGCGCTGACGACTTGAGGATACTCAAAATACTTTCCTTTTCCGACTCGCTCAGGTGAGACATCTGAGAAAATGACGACGTAGTAAATGGATTGGCATTGAAGTGGGAATAAGTAAATGCAAACTACCTGGGTGCGAAGACGGTTAACAAGGTCGGCAGCAGGCGGCTGAGGCCTGCTTCCCCATTTGCGTTGAAAGGCCTCAACAGCTCGGCGCCGAGGCGTCGCTGTGTCCACAGTCCAAAGGTTAAATCTTTTCCTTCCATTCACGCCACTAAGACCGTATATGAGGGAGAGAGAGGGAAGGAGAGAAATCGGGGGCTGAGAGGGGGCGGAGGCAGCAGAAGTAGGGCCAGTGCCACTACCACCTTCACGAGATATGGATTTGGAAGCAACAAGACCGGGACGCCGGCGAAAGGCACCAGTTCGACGGAATCGGTTTATAATATTGGTATCGCTGGAGCCCGACTCTGCGGTTATCCACTCACTGTTGCGAGGAGGCAGAGCGGGAGCAGCAGATGCATTGACGACGGGGGCAGTGGAGGGGGAAGCGGTCACTACAGGACCGGCGGTGTTGTTGGTGTTTGTTGTCGGGACGGCAGGAGAGAGGGAGTGACGAGGTGCGCCAGGTTGGCTTGCCTCCACAGTCGCCGGGAGTCGGCGCGAGGCGGCTTTGAGGATCAAATCACAAGCGCTATCGTAGACAGACCGTTGAAAGCAGGCGACTAAATAAGAATCGGTGAGTAAGAAATTATTTTTGTGTGAAAATGATACTTAATCATCTGCATCTTTTGTCAAGTATTTTACTTAAGTAAAACCACAGTTCCCAATGCTGCGAGTTACACCAGTTGTATCTGCTAATAAAGCAGACTTTTCAAATTTTGGTCACCAACCAATATGAGTGGAAAGGCGTTCCAAATGTCAGCGACGAGGGATATAAAGATCTCTTTGACCTCGATAGGAGAGCTAAGCAAAGAGAGCCGTTACCGGAAGAGGAATTAGCACTCACTAGCACTACTTCCAGTGGAACAGCGTGTTGTGTATGCTGAGATTCCGTATAGAAGCCAAAAAGTGAATTATGGAAGCTTGACTACAACCGAAACCCATTTCGACTAGGCTCACCCGCTACCAGTCAAATTTTTACTTTGGTGAGACGAAGCTTGAGGGCTCTTCACTTTGAAAGGAAGTGCACAATCAGTCCTAACTCACAAGTGAACCGGGAAGAGTAGAAAAAGGATGGGTAGGGCTCGGCGATTTAGTCACTCCACAGGAAATTGAAGTTCCCAAGTTTGAATTAGCAATGATGTAAGGATCAAATATTCCAAATAACCGTGAAAAAAGTCAGAGAGGCGTTGTGCCAATGTTACCACGCCTTAAATAAATCTCTCATAAAGCAGTGAGTGGGACCAGGTACCACCAAAAACGCATTGTATGCAAGTCGGGACTTCATTAATGAAAATCGCGATTGCTGAAACATAGATGAGGGGACAGAAAACAAGGGGCATGTTATCCTCACCATTCAACCAAGGCTGAAGGTTCACCAACAGTCCATCTCCACTATTTGGCACTCGCCGTAGTATCGAGTGACACTTGCCCATTTCACCCATTTCCGCCGCGCAGTCGCAGAAGAATTCACTGGTACTCTGGTACACTAGATCGTGGCCGCGGTGACAAACTTTCGCGCAGAGGTGGCATGACCCGTGGTTGGCGACAATGCCACAGGTGTTGCAGCCGTACCACGGCTGATGGATGTATTGGTGCTGGGTCGAGGGGTAGGTGCAGACCTCCTCACAGGATCGTTCTAACGGCGAAAAGGCGTATTGATGGAAGGGGAGAGTGGAGAGAAGGTGGGGCACCACTGTAGTCCTGCCCACTGCCGGCCCGCAAAGGGCGTAATGAAGGTAGGCGTCCAGTGCTGAATTCCACGCACTCCCAGGTTTCAGATAATAGTTGTTGTTTTCAGTAGGTAGGTTGGTGAAAAAAGTGAGGAATTTTACAATTTCAGGGTTCGTAAATTCGTCAACTGCCGAACGATTTCGATTCTCAATGTAGAGTGCATCCGGAAGGACCAAATTCGCGTCCCTGACTACTGTGTGTGGTGCAAATGCACGCAGGAGGAGAGCCAAATAGTCGTAGATGGCACAGAGAGTGAGGACAAAATCATTCTGTGGATAAAATTCCTCCGTTAATGCACATGGACACAAAATACAGGTGATAGGTTAAGAACGCCGGCGTACCTTAGTCTCAGCACACTCTGTCCTCAGTGAACGTGAACGTGCAAGTTCGGCCCAGCGCGCCAAAACTGATGTGAAACGAACATGAGTGGTTGGTGACTTGTTCCAAGGAGCCAGAAGGAGGCAGCGCAGACCCGAGATGATGAAGTGCCCTCTGGTAGGACATTCAGTCAAGCATTGGCCGATGACATCTAACAGGGATTCCAGACACTGCTGCTTAGATCGGTCCGCACCCGACCAAGGAGCAGCGATGAGGCGGAGCACTCGTTCCACAAGCAGACAATAGAGGTGCGATGGCGGTTGGAGGACCGGCTCCCCCTCGTTGTTAGTACCGTTGAGTACAGAGGTAACGGCAGAAATGATGACCTTATCGTTAAGTGCCATATAAAGAGCCTGTTCCGCCAGCCCGGTGTAAATCTCCACGTTGGATGGCGGGTTGATAGCTGGGAGGAAGAGAAGGTTATGTTTTATGTGACAAAAAGGTATGACCTTAGAAGACACGCACCCCGCATAAGAATGAGACAGAAGAGACGCAGATACTCAGTCGAGACGGGGCTTTTGTGGACGGCCATAAAGAGGGGTAGATCGCCATTGATACAACGCCTGATCACCCGAGGAAGGCTCGTGGCAACCTCCAAGTAGGCGAAGATCTGCCCGCGCAAGTCTTTCGAAGTTTCATTCATCAAGCCAAAGACGAGGGAGTCAAAAATGAAGTCTTCTGTGACGCGTTCCAGCTTTAATTTGGTGCCGGTTTTAATACGGGCGACGTAGAAGTGCAAAACATCGGAAAGATCAATGCCGAGGGTAGAGGCAAGCGGATTGAATTGGAGGCAGGAGAGATGGGTCAGAGTCTTCTTCAACTCCTCCTCCGAGAAGGAGAGAAACACCGAGGAGGTTACAGTATCTCGAGGACTGTGCACTAAGGCGTTTGCGAATAAACTGATCTCTTTCAGCAAGTAGCCCATTAGAACGGAACGAGGGGCAGAAACGGCTTCTACGGCGGCATTGGTGAAGCGATCAAAAACGATTTGGGAGAGAGTGCCCATCCCCGATACCTGAACAAAAGAGAAAACAAAATCACCATGATGAATGATTAATTTACCAAATGGGAAATAGGGACGAGGGGGCGGGTATGTACCGTCCAGTCTAATGAACCAGTTTCTTGAAGGAGATTTTTCCAGGCGTAAAGACGAGCTCCCCCAGTCTCGTCCTCCTCGTCGAAAGCATGGCTGGAGGCATTACGCAGGGCATTAGTCAGGCGTCCGAGAGTCGTGGTGTTTAAGAGGAGGGAGCTTTCGACGGCACTGGCAAAAAGACGCTCCGGACAGAGGCGATCCACTACTCCGTCGTGAGAAAAACGAACTTCCGTCCGAAGATGTTGTAGGAGACACTGCATCATGTCCACGGCGAGTTGGAGGAAGGAGTCGAGGAAGTAGGACAGCTCTGGAGTGGCCTACATCATGGGGCCAAAACACAATTCTGAGCATGATCGGAGGTGGTGAGAGAACAGAATTCATGTTACCCGCAAAATTGCTGTTCACCATTCTTGAGCACACGTACTAAATACCGAACCACAGTTTGTGCCACATTTTACGCTAAAGGTGGGAATACCGACATCGTTAAAAGATCAACGAAACAGAGCCAGTGGGCATTGCCAATAAAGAAGCTTCGGCGAGGCAGGTGGCTCGATTTGCCCGAAGTGTTTAGCTGAGGCACAAGTACTGAAAGATCACCAACCTAACTTTGTAAGGGTGGACGGAGCTCCACCCCTCGACACGTTGAACGCGACTTGAAGAATTTGCATTTTTTAACCTTCCATAGAGTCGGTATAGCATGATGACTCGAAGAAAAAAAAGGTGAATGGTCACTTCCTTGAGGCATCGTCGGATCATGTTTGCAAAATGACCATTATTTAGCCGAGGCGATCCCCAAGATGGACACAAACTCTCAAACGCATAAAATAAAATTGGTTGAATTGCGCGGGGGAGTCTAACAAAAACAAGCCTCATCGAACAGTGTCCGTAGAAGAACTTTGAACAGATCAGGGTAAAAGTAGACTTACGTCGGGTTTTTCATCCTTCTGGAGCAGATCCTCAGCCACCTCCGCGGGAGGACCGACAGAACTCGAGCTATGTGTGCCCGTGGAGCAAACCTTTAATGGTTCACTACTTCCGCTTTTCGCCTCCGTCGTTGGGACTGATGTCAACGGTGACGATTCCGCTTCCCTTGGTGTGTAAAATCGCCCACCGGCCAGAATTCGTGAGACCACGACTCGCAGTACGTGCACAATGATGCGCCAAAATACCAGTTTAGTTTCAAGTAGGAAGGCCTTCTCATTCAGAGCCTTATCGAGATTCCTCAGTTGATTCAACCCTTCAGCAAGTAGGAGCGGCAAGTGGATTTTATAACTGCGAAGGTTGGAAAAAAAGGCCTCATAGCCGTCGATGCTGGAAAAAGTGGGTTCGACTGACTTTATTTGACGAGACGACTGGGCCTTGAAGGTTTCATTCTAAGTCAATAAGTTGAAGGAAGTTAGAGGAGGCAATTAAGCAATTGGAAAGAGAGGGCGGAGGAAACTCACAGCAATGGCCTCAATGCGATGTTTGCTCAGTTTCGTCCCTTTGTCCGAATTCCCTCCAGTAGTCGATGAAGACGTAAATGAAGTGGGCAAACGACGCAACCGATCAAAAAAGACGAGGAGATATATGATGCGGTGATGTATAGAATTCTCCTTCATGTCCTCACCTTTCACCACAGCATTGAGTTCGTCAATAAATCGCGCAGAAGGTGGAAGGATTTCCAGGAGGCGCCAACACAACTGTGCCCCATACGAAGCGTATAAGGGGGGGCAGTACCACCAAGTATCAAAGTATAGTAGTAAACGATTGAAAACGTTGTCATAATCGGGCCGCGAGACTAGAGTCATGATAGCCAAACCATCCTGCGAGGGGACTGAAGGGGCCTGTGAGGAGGAGGCAGTAGAACTAGCTCTGTTCTTGTCCTGAAGGAGGTCGTAGAAGAAGCCTTCACTGCGCCCTCGACCCGCTAGATTAGCAAATTCCCAAAATGCTAGCTTTTCGGCCCCCAGGATAGCTGGACGAACCTGGGCATTAAGATGAAGAGGGGGGTCGAAAATGTAGTGTAATTGAAAACGCAGAAGGACGGTGAGACGGAGAGAACCAAGAACCGTGACACCATTTGGACCGACAAGAGCATCAATAATGGCAGAGAGAAAGGTCTTCTTCGAGGAGTGGCTAGGAAGGGCGGCGGAGAGGAGGGAAATGAGCTGAGCCATTTGCGGCGGGAGATCACTAAAGTTACTACTGACTGCGGCATTGCAGTAGGTCTCAATTACATCAGGTTTGGAGCACGAGGCGTCGAGTAAGTAGGTCGCGAGGAATCTGAAGGACGTTAGGGATGGCGGGTTGACGGAAAAGTGGGGATCATGAGGAAGGAGGTGAAGTTGGGAGAGGGCAAGAGGGGCGAGTGGTGTGGAAGCAAGAACACAAAATAATCCAGTTAGACATAGTCCCAAGGACTCCGGAGGTAAGGCGATGAAGTTGACAAGGCGTTTCACAAAGGCATCCTTGTCAGAGACAATGGAGGGAATATGGTGCATCACTCGGAGTTGAAGGAGACTGGATAGGGCCCTAACCGCATCTTCAGTGCACGCCAACAAAGCTGCGTGATCTAGGTAAGAAAGGTTTTATCCTTTGATTTTAGTATCGGTGGTTAAAATACCGGAAAACACAAATAAGATGATGATTGAGTCAAGGTGTACCGGCAATCACTGATTCAAGACGCCTAAAACCCGCATAAAGTGCATAAGAAATTGCAAACGCACAAGGTGAGGTGTTTAAGAATATAATAATGCTTACCAGCAGCGGATTTCGGTTTGGCATCAATCTACAAGAAACAAAGGTAACAAGTTGACGTTTTAATTGTATACAAAAAGTTCAAACGTTGAGTCGTGGGATACGAATTGGTACACGAAATGTATCAACTTGGATAACAACAAATAAGGAACAGGGAGCCACTTAAGGCGAAATATTCCCTATTGCATATGAGCAAAGTCTGCCTAAAAATATCCCAAATGAAGTTTTTTTTCAATTAACTGAAAATAATTTAGTGAACGAGGTAACATCGCCGAAACCAAAATAGTCGACAGTAGGAGTGAAATGCAATTTCAAAAGGAGTTTCCATTCCTTAAAGCCTCTTTTCGACAATCAAATAGCCAGTAGAAGTTGGTACTGTGGTAAAAAATAAAGGTCAGGTACTTCACGAAAAAAACATGGTCGGGACCCAGAGCAACACTCATTGAAGACTATACGCTTCAAAGCTTTATTAAATGGAACAGCGAATTGTTGAAACGGTGAAGTAAAAAAATTGCGAAAGCTCACAGCAGCAGTAAAGAAGGCGGACGCTAAGTCGAGGAGGAAGAGGTCTAGTGGGCCGAAGAATATAAGCGACCGACGAAATTCTGCCTCCAAAATAAAACGCTCGTATGCATCTAGCGCGGCTAGAATGGAAGAGAAGTACAGTACAAAATCTTTGATATTCATAACTGCAATTTCAATATAAAGCAGAGTATATCTTACACAACGCTCGTATCCACTCTAAGGGATGGGTGGCGAGAGTATCGGAATCCATTGTTAACGCGCCTTTATCCTCTCTGTTCCACGGCAGCCGATTAACGATAATGGAAGAAGTCGAGGCAGAGGAGCCCTGGAGCTCATCGTGGAGGCTCTTTAGTGCGAAACTGGTGAATTTGATGAAACTAGTCACAAGGGAAGACCGCAACTTGAGCGGCGCATCGGAAGACGCCTCAGGTGATGGCATGCAAAAGGCGGAAACGAGGCGAAGGTTAAACCACAAGTGAGCTGCGTCGCGCTCAAAGCACTCGGATTGTCGCTTATCCTATTGACAAAGTGGAGGAGAAGGGGAATACTTAGATAAGGCTGATGTGACCGCGTGTCCGTTGTGACTGTTGATAGCTTAAGTCAAATAAACAAGATGAAACGTTTAAAGTACAGCGTGTGCATGATTTTCAAAGGAGAAAAAGTTAGCACAGCGTTCAGAAAACCCATATCAGGTCAAAAAACTTTATAAATTTAAAAAAATAACACCATCTAAGTGAAGGGAAATAATAAGATACTGATTAATAACATGAGCTCGATGCCCTGAAATGTGTCACACGATTGAAATGGGTATAAAAAGAAGTATTCAGCAACCAATCGTCCGAGGCATATTTCATGATGCTGTTACCAATAACTGAACTTTAAGACGCCTTTCATTCAGTATGGTGCTCAAGTATCCGCTGGTTAGCGCACATTACTATCAAAACGGTAACAAAGCAGAATCCACAAGGGTGGTGCACACATACCTCTTTCAATCGTCGTATTACCGTCTCCTGTTTTACAAACAGTCAAGGCGGTACTTAGTTTGGAAGTGAGTATTTCCTACCTAACGATGGTTGAAGCAAATAGTGCGGTTCAGTTAAAGAGCTCAAGCACAGACCGGGTTAGTGGAGTTTCGACTTATGGAGGGTCAAAAAAAGGCCCTTAAAGCCAAGCAACTGTCCCCCCCAAACTGGCTCCAATCTACCCAACTTATAAGACAACTGCCCAAATACGGCGTTGCATAATCACGTATTCACGTCGGAATACGCAAATGCACAAATGTACTCCAAGTCATGCTGGGCTGGTCAGGCAGCCCACTATCCGACCTATTTAATGATATCCCAAAGTAAGATGTTAGGGAAACGTGCTGCGGGGAAAGGGTGCTCAATGATGGCAGTCTGGACTAATGTTGGCAGGTTAGTCAAAGTGACAACATCGAGTGCAATGTGACCTTGAGAAGCCCACATGCGCAATCGAAGGGAAATGAAACGTACCGAGTTGGAGGAGAGCAAGAAGAAAGACTCTTGTAAAAGGACCTGAAAAGCCAAATGAAAGAGACTTATATCAGTTTGGGTTAATACACTTCACCCATTGTAATAGAATAGCAAACCATGTTATCGGAGAGATCAGATGAAACTGCTGTGTTTTGAAAAGATCGGGGGTCCCTTGTACACAAAGACGGTACCAGAGATTGTACCATGTACGTCATAAGCATAAATATTGTTTTGATCCAGTTGTTAACGAACATGCTTGGTAGTGAGGAGAGGGTGCAGGATAAATTGACGGGATCCGAAATGGACCCGTGCAAAATCTGACAGATCAGAAAAGCATTTTTTGCCACTACTGGCAAATCGACCTCATTGAAACTAAAAACAGGAAAGAATAATAATAAAAGGCAATAAATGTGTAGTTGGTATTAGTAAATAAGACGCACTTCTGAATATTCTTAAGAAAACTCTGAAGGCAATTCAACAATATTTCATTTCCATTTTCAGATCCCAAAATACTGCTCGCGCAACAGACAAGTAAGTAACAGAAAGGCGGGAGGTATGATCACCACTTATTTCTAGCTAAAAATTTAAAATCGAGTCACGTTAGCAAGAAGAGGAGTATTTAAGGTATCACGAATGCCACCTACCACTTCAGACGAGATATCTTCCCACAATTCTTTGGCTATTTGGGCTTTCTTTACTTTCTTCTTAGGGGGCTTCGAAGGTGTAATTGTTGCTGCAACAGAAATATCAACTTCACCACAATTAGCGAGAAGCTTTTGAAATTCGGATTCACAAAGTTTCTGTGGTACGGGGTTTTCTGAGAGTAGAACTCGGAGGCCATGCAACGGATCGTTCTAAACATGTAGAGAAACCATAACGTCGCCTACCAGGGATGTGAGGGCGGCACGAGAAATTTCGGACAGGGTAGCTCTGACCAGCCAGGTGATAAGTGACTTGAATGTGGGGTTTTTCCTTAGGTCAAGATCTGCAAAATTGTCACATGTCCTGCAGATATATTACCTTTGAGCGCCTGACGTGAACATAAAAAAGCTAGACATCCCTCGATCTCGGACGGCAATTTAACGTCAGTCCATGAATCTGGATTACCCAACTCCTCGAGGAAAGCCTTGACTTCCAACTCATCAGGTGGGGAGTGAGATTGGTAATTTTTTACTAGTAATGTCAAATACTGTCGCATTAGTAAATTATGTGGAAAATTTCATAAGAACGAGAAACCCAAAAACTCAAGCGGCTGAATAAGCTTTGGGTGTTATTTCGAGTTTAAATCTGCGTTAACCGCGTTTTCATTGGTTAAGAGTGAGCCAGTCAAATCTAAATTCCATCAATCTCATGGCAGGTGAAGCAGGGTGCGTGGTTGTTCTCGCAACATCATTAAGAAATTGCATTATTCCCAAAACCAATTATTGTGGTCCACGACGAACTAATGATAAGCAATAATGAAATAATATTATCAGCATTTGACAAAGGCCAGCAACTCTAAATAATTTTCCTGTAGAATCTAATACCAATAACCTGCTTATGCAAAGAACAAATGACGGTATCAAAGTAATACTCCGGATAGTGTGTGTACTGACGACTCATTAGGCAGTCCGGAATGTTTGACACGGGCCGACCGCCTACAACATGTAACCGCCTTTACGGCAACTGGTGTTACAACCGTCCTTGATAACTGGTAGAAATGGATTATAAATCCGTAAGCTTCATTGAATTTGTTGAGGGAGGACCTAACTATTGGCACAAAATGGTTAAAAAGCTCACAAGCTCGGCTATCAATTCGTGAGGCTTTAACAAGATAATTGCACAAAAGTCCTTAGAAGGTGGAGGAAACAACGTTGTTTCAGCACAATTGCCGTGTCTCTAAGGAAATTCCAACTTTTTAAATTTATATACAATGTCCCCACTACATTTTGATGAATCTGGCAGGCGGACCGGTTTATATCACTCGAATGCATTATTGACTCCACAGTCGGAATGATGCTCCGAGGCACCTACTCTTATTAGATCTACTCCTAATAGATTACAATGCAAGCTTATTTACCTTAAAAATTGACACATTGTCATTGCCAAGATGATTGGAATATTAACACACCAAGTTGTCAATCCCTCTGCTTAGGCAATACTCATGTTCCACTATCCCTTGTTGATCGCATTTAGAGGCTATTCTCACCTAGGAGTACGAATATATTTGGCATCCGCCGCCTTTTTTTCGAGTTTATAATCAATGGTACACATTAAAAACTTCACCTCCGATCAGGCTAATTTTCACTCTAATTTCGGATCGCGATCACAGGTTACTTTAGTTTCTTAGTAAAGTGGGAATCAACCGAGGCCAATCGTTTGGCGTGCTTTCTTAATCTGTGTTGTGTATGAACAATTCGATTACAACCTAATAAAAGGTCATGTTAATGTGTGTAAATTTAAAGCATTTCAAAAATGCTCATGTAAAACGTGATGCCTAATCGTTTGAACACCACAAGAACTGTGAGAGATACGCTAATATACATAAGGTAAATAATTTAGTCGTCCGCCAAAAAATAGATCTCCCATGTATATCAACAAGTCCGCGTATAGACTGAACTGCATAAACCGACATAAAAAATCAACTTCATGAGAGCGCTGACTATTAAATCGAAATATTGTATATGGTTAGAAATTTTCGTCAGTGAAAAAGAAGTTTGACTAGAATTCAAATTACCGCAAATAAAAGTCATCGCGCAAATAATGTCAACATGAGCCTACGTTAAATAAAAACATAGACAATAAAGGCGAAAGAAGATGCATTGGGCAGTATAATTTCAGGAATAGTTACTTTCTTATAAATCTTCGTATGCGCACACATTACTATGGTTACAGTAGCGGATTTTCGATTCACCAATAATGGAAAGAGGCGGTAATAAAACAGGGATTCCACCAAGTCAGCCGCCCACCCACACATCTCGCTATCAGGTAAATCGAATGCAGCCTTCTAATCTTTCTGAGGGAGCTGAAATGAGGCAAACAGATGGTGAACATCATCCAAAATCGCGGCGCTTTTTTGCGGAGGATCTTAACTACAATCCCGAAGTGGTTCCTTCACTGGTGGATTTGGTTATCCAACATATTATTGAGAATTTTTCGTGTGAGTTGTGGTAGTTAGTGTGCGCAATATTTTGGACGTAACGTCACAATAAATCTCCGAAATTAACTCGGAGCTAATTTGTGGGACATACAACCCCATTTGCAGCGATCTCTTTATTTGTCTTATTTAAAATATGTGCATCAGAATAAAGTATTAGTAAAATCATTTAATATTCATTGTATTTCTTAAAAAGGCACCTTTGTCTAACCTGTTGACTAGTAATGTCATGCTTATTTGATTAATTTCAGTTTATCTTGTAATATCCATTTCTTTATACAATCACTATGGTTTTAAAAACTAACACTTTGCATATCATCAGCCACAATTGATTGTGATTTTAACCAACTAAACCTTTGTTGACATTCCTTTGTCAGCTTCTAAAGATTGAAAGGTGGTCTGTTGCCCATATTTTCATGACCTTGCTTCTGCACCAAATTATGATCCGTACTCGCTACATCTTTTTTTTCTTGGGACAAGTGTAACACCTCATATAAATTTATGTTCATCTTCAATAATTCATGACGGCATTTTTGGATACCACGGCTCACCTAGTTGAACACTTTCTGCACATCCTGAAATTCCTGTGTGTAGTCGACCATCATGTTCTCTGGCTACAAAACCGACTAAATTAATGTAAGATTCGATTTTCTGGTGCCTTTCTTTACTCAAACCTTTAAGGTGGGACGATGATGTGGTAGGGGGAATGGCGTTTGATGAAACCTCTTTCTTAAGGGTCACATTTAGACATCCGCTACCTCCTTCGATCTACCATGTTGGTGACTGAGGCTACACTTGAGTCATCTATCGGTCAACGCCACTTTCCCGCCAACCAAAAGAGGAGGCGATTAATGCGAGCTAATGTCGGCTTTGGAATCGACTCTATGGTCCGTCTCTACCTCGCTCATCCTCTCTCTTTACCACAGTCAACTACAGCGCCCTCCCGTACCTCAGTGAAGATCAACTTCAGCGCGTGCTGGACGCCCTTCCAACGAACATTCCTCTGAAGGTCGTTGCTCCTACCATCACCAACGAGTCCTTCTGGCAGCGTATGTGCCTCTCCCGCTGGCCTGTAGTCGATGTGGTGAGGCATGGAAACTCGTGGAAGCGCGCCTTCTTTGAGAAGTATCTCGAGCAGATGATTCACGAGTATGTACCGGGTCAGACCTATGGAGTGTGGATCGAAGAGGCACTGCAATTTGGCGCGCCGTACGTCCGTCGCCTCGACATACGAGAGCTGCTGCCTCCGGCAAGAATTAAGTCACGGGAGACCAGAGTCAGTCTGCGGCTCGAGGTCTATCCACTCTCTGGCGCTCCTTCTCCATCCCGCGGCCCCTCGCCCTCGCCCCCTGACTTCTAGCTTGGGGAGTTGGGAGGAGATAAACGGAAGCGCACATGATACGCTCAAACGCTTCTCACCGTGTGAGAGGAATACTTTTTTTTCACTAGTTTAGTGGAAAAGTTTTTAATAAGAGAAGTCGGTAACTGCTCCGATGTAGGTGGCGTGAAGGGGAAAGCCTGGCTTTAAGTGGGGGCATCCCAAACCCTGTTGAGACGCAGAAGAGGGCAGGGAGGCGGAAGGGGGGGGGGACGGGGGTGGTAATGTAACCTAACCCACATTGTCGCCTTCTAGCAATTATCCTCGCGGGCTGAAGTGAAACTTCCCGGCCTGGTCCCGGGCAGCAGCAAATCGCACAACTTTAGCGACGATTTTGAGGATCAGGACGAGACCAGCAGCGGGGTCGGCGAGGCTGTGCTACTGGCGGAGAGGGAGGAGACGCTGGGCGGAGTGATGGGCGGTGGCGAGGACGACGACGATGGCGAAATCACCACATGGGTGGATCATTTGGACCTGGGAAAAGTCATTCCAAAACTTAGCCGACTGACACATCTCAGCGTGCAGTACCGCGTTCGAAATGTTGGCTTGGACTTTGAGTGGAGTCAATTTCAATTCAGCGGCCGCGACTGTGTCGGCTTCTCCAAGGCCGTTCGAGCGCACCACACCCTGCGGGTCCTCGAACTGGTGAAGTAAGTGAGGCCACAATTTGGCATGGAGTGGTGCTTAAGGCGATGGAGTGTGGCACTCGCCCACATCCCACCAGGCGGTTGCATCACGGGGGCGAGGGGATGGCCAGAAAAGAGCACTTTGGGAAGCGCCAGCACGGCGGCTTGGCAGTGGTGCTGCGAGTGTCGGTGGGAGGGAGGCAGGGGCCTCGGTGAGGGGCCACTGGGCATCCCACGAGACGCCTCGTCTGTCTCCTTGCAGCAGTCGCGTGGACTGCGAACGGTGCCGCGTGCTGATTGGCCACCTGCTCGACCATCCCTCGCTGGTTGTCCTCAACCTCTCGCACAACATCATCTCGGACTGGGGAGCTCGGGCATTGGGCAAACTCATCAACGGCCGCACCCGTCTGGAGTGTCTCGACCTGACAAACAACCGCTTGACTGCCGAGGGTGCCGAGGCGCTGAGTCATGCGCTGTCAAAGGGTGCTGGCACTCTGATGAAACTCAACCTCCGGCTCAATCGTATCCGAGATGATGGCGCCAGCTCCATTGCACGGGTCTGTGAAAAAATTAACTCCTTCTCCTCATCCTTTCTCCTTATTGCTAACCCTTGACCAAGAAGAACACGTCTTCAGGTGCTCGTGGCAGCTCGTCCGCGTCTTCTCGACTTTGTAAAATTTTGTACTCAGCAAAGGGAAAGTCTTCCTCCATCGCTTTATCCTCACCCCGAGTGAAATCCGTGCGTTTAACGCTTCCTCGAGACCCTCTGGCGATGCACTTTGGGTGCCATTAGCTCAGGATGTCCGAGTCCGGCGGTATGTTGTCCGCAGGTCTGTCACTCCGACGGACTGCGTCCACTTTCCACGCTTTTTATCGTCCACGGGCACAGCGTTGTGGCGTCGAGAGACACGTTGCCCCCCGTCCATCACCAGTTTCGTCTCCTCCGCCTAGTCGCTGCTGCGCAACACGACGTTGAGGGAGCTGAACTTGGCCGCCAACAACATCGGCGACCCGGCGATCCTCGTCTTCGGACAAGTCCTCACCCACAACTCCACTCTGCGAAAATTGGATCTCTCAAACAACACCATCAGCGCAGTGAGTCTCGCAGCCCTCCCGCCCTCCCCCCCCCGCCCTCTCTCCCTCCCGCTCTTCCGCCCGAGCCTCCTTCGGGAAATTTGCGTCGCATGGCTCGCCTCAGCGTTCCCCGTTAGACTGGGGCAGGAAAATTGGCCACTTCCCTCCAAATTTGGGGGCTTTTCCTTCAGACCACCGGGAGGGATGGTGAAGTTCCCTGTATACTGACACTTTACAGGAGGCGGGGAAGAAGTTTCAGGAGTGCATCGCCTCCAATCAGACGCTCACCTTCCTCGACCTTCGTTTCACCGGGATTCCTCAGGTCTTCGAATTCACCCTGCAAAAGTCCATCGAATTCAACGACAACCGGCATCGCATGGAGCAGAGCGCGGACGACGAGGTGAGCCACCAGATTGCCGCTGTTCGTCGAGCTCTTCGCTCGAGCACTGACGGCCTCGCACCGCGGCGTCGTGGTTAAACTTTGTGGTGAAGCAAAGTGACCTCCCTCCCGATGGCTCTCACACAGCAGCCGTCGAGCTGATGGCTGCGAACGCCTTCGATCAACGTCTCCACCTCCTTTGTGCATCCGCCTGGCGTCGGGCAGTTCAGCCGCTGCGGATGCTCGTCAGTGGTGGTGAGGAGCCGTTCCGCCCCCGCCCCCCTCTCCAGGCGTTGCCGCTCTGAGGAGTGCGAAGAATGCCTTCGCCCGTCAGTGAGGGAAGGAGGAGCCTCTTTCCTTGGTCGCGTGACATGCGGAGATCACATGGACAGCAGTCGTGTTTCCACTCTCATCCCCACCGCCACCCCGGACCTCCCACTGTCGATTGGCGGGAGAGTCCGCTCGCTTGCTGAACTCTTGTCGACGATCGGAAATTCTACACGCTTGTCAACGCGGCTTCTCCATTCCTCTGGGGGGACCGCTTCGCCGTCTCCAGTGGCCACATGCCGACGTGGTTGGCTTGGCATGGCAAAGCGACTGCAGTCCAAATTAGTCCGTGTTGACCTCCCAACGCCCGAGGGCGGGGGGAGAAGGCCAACGGACGCGTCCTCACCTCTTCCCCTGGCGCGGACGTGGTGTCGCCGTGCGGGAGTAAGTCCAGGCCGCGGACGACGGCAAAGGCGGTCCCCCCACTAGTTCAGTTGGGGTTGGGGAGAGCGGAGGCAGAATCGGGGAATCAGACAGTCGTCTCGCGGCAGTGTCATAACACGACGGTGACCGCACTCTTTTCTCCCCTTTTTTCAGACCGGGCGCTCTTCACTTCCAGGGCTGATCAGCGTGGCGGTTAACAAAATCAGGCCCGACTTGGAGAGGAGCAAACCACGGCCGACCGTCTTCTCCCTCCTCTAATCCCACCCACACCCCTTCCCCTTCCCCTCCCGCCCTCTCCCACCTCACTGACCAGCGCACCGGGCCCTCGCCGCTTCGCCCCGCCCGCCCCGCCGGGCCCCGGTCCCCGCGCGTGTGCTGCAAACTCCGTGGATGCGCAATCTCTCCCGGACGCCGCGATTAAATGCATGTATTTTAGTCAAAAAAGAAAACAGGGGAGGGTGGCGGGGGTAGGGGTTGAGGGGGGTGTGGAGGAGGAGGAGAGCAAAGTCAGGAAGACCAGCAATGAACACCGAATGGTGGGAAGAGGGAGAAGTCACGATGTACACGAAGAGGAGTGGACGGGGAGGAGGCGGGAGGAGGTTGTCATCACAAAATGTGCCTGCATATGCAGTTGTTGGCCTGCCGGCGAGAGCGGAAGGACCCACCGCCACCCCGACTGATCGGCTGGCCAATTTGGGACCAACAGTGGGCGTAATGGGCTTTTGTACACGTGTCTACGCCTCATCAACGCGTCTCGACCTCGGCGATAGTCGTCTTCACGCGGTGTTTCGGCTGTCCCACCTCCGAGTCCGTCTGGTGGACGCATAACTCCCGCCGTGCCTGCTCCTAAAACGAGGGAAGGCGCGTGTTACACCATCTCAACGCCCGAGGCTTGGAAGCCGAGGGGGAGGGGAGGGTTTGGAGTAGTTCGCAGCAGGGAGCACCCACCTGGAGATTGAGGAGCCTGTCATCAGAGGAGGACTGAGGAGTTATGGAGGACCCCAGCCCGGAGGAGGACGGTGGACGGACGTGTTTGGCGAGGGTGGACTGGGCAGGCAGCAACTGCTTCTGCTCCTCGTCCGCGGAATCGCCCAGTCCCGTCTGCGGAGTTGTGAGATGCTAAAGACAGAGGTGGTTGTTGTTATTTGCCGCGGTCACCTGCGGTTGCGAGGAGCTCTCGTGGGGCATGAGGAGAGGCTTACGGGGACAGAGGAGGAGGTGTTGAGGTGGGAGGCCCCAACGCCGTTCAGTGGCGAGTGGAGATTTCGACGAACAAGCGACTCGATGGCGTCGAAGTGTCGCAGAGCAGCGTCGATTCCGTTGGCGGTGGAATTGGAGGACGCCAATTCTGTCTTGATTGCGAAGAGGGCCTCCTGCAGACGACGCTCACGGTCGGAGACCTCCTCGCTGGCTGCTATCTGCAAGGCACCGGCAGGGAGGACGCTAAAAGGGGACTTTAACCACCGCGACAGAGACAACTGGGGGGGGGGGGGAAGCTCTACTTTTCACTTGACGCCCGGACCAGAGGGTGTCAGTCGGGGAGAAAGGAAAGGGCGTCGGGGAGAGAGGAAGGGGGGGGGCGGGGGAGACTGCGTGGAAAGGGTGGGGAGACGTGTCTCTGCATCATCTCCGCTGACCGTGGACAGGAGCAGTGGGGCGGTACACAGCAGGCTATCTGGACCGTCCAGCCTCCGGGAGAGTCATCAAATAGTCAGTTTTCCGGGGCGACGATGTCGACTCACTAACACTCGGGCATCATCTCGAGTCGAGGCTGCCTGACTGTCAAATTCCCCCACTACGCGTGTGGGGACATTGAGTGAGCCTGTCTAGTGGGGAACTCCCTCCGGCTGCCCTCTAGTCATGACCTGTGCCTGCGGGGCGGGTGGTGGGAAGACGGGGACGGTGGCGGCGCTCGGTAGGGTGAATGACAACAGCTTTTCACAATTTGATGGGGCGGTTGTGGATTGTGAAGGTGCAATGACAATAGTTGTGTGGGAGAAAGTGCAACGCCAAATTTACCAAGAAGACCTCGTCCATCAGCTTGCCAAATGTAGACACCTTTGATAAGAAGTACAGGTGCGGCAAAATAACGGCTACTAACAAATAATGAGTAAACGTTCTTGTAGGTTGGGAGAACGCACTCTAGCCTGGAGGTAGGTGTAATTTCGGCGGAGAAGCGACAATTCCTCGGCAAACGCACTCGCACGGTTACACTGCTCCTCCGCCACGCGCTCAAGATCGGCCAGCTCCTTGGCCGTACGGCGTTTGAGCTTCTTGCAGGCGCGTTGTGTCATCTCCAACTGGCTACGAGTAGCAGTCAGTTCCGTGACCAGCTGGCTGTGGTCCTCCATCAACTTTGTCTTGTCGCCGAGCAACATTTCGACCTCGTGCTCTTAAAGGACACAACGAAGGAGGACATTCATCTCTCAGCCAGTCGCGTTTGAAAAGACCAGGGGTCGCGCCAAAATCAACAAAAAGTGCGAGAGGATATGGGAAGGTGGAAGCAAAACAGTACCCACCTCGTTGCCGCAGAAGATTCTCCAATTCTTCCAGTCGAGAATCCATTTCCTCCATTTCGGTAGGGTTGGTCTAGTGTAAGACACAATAAATGGCTCATTATTCCTTCTATAGTCCAAACTCAAGGGCGGCTGGAGAAGCGACCTACCCGCGAGCACTGGATTTTTGTTTGCATCTCCTCCACCATTCTGCGCCTCTCGCCAATCTCCCGACCCAGTTTCTCCGACTCCGCCCTTTGGAGGACGATTTTCTGCAAGGAACCAGACCCTGCGTCAGCTCAGCCGCCCGCCCAAACACAGCCTGCCCAGCTGGAAACGCACCTCATTCAGAGCACGAAGCTTCTCACTGGCGCGCGAGATCTTCGCCCGGGCCTCGGGGTTCTCGCAAATCTTCTCCCGCGCGGAGGAGATTTGTTCTCTGGACAGAATGCAGAGGTATGGGGCGGATGAGGGTTGCATCCTCCTCGTCTAGCTTAACGCCAGGCAAAGCAACTCACTCAATGTTCTGGAGCTCATTGCAACGCGTCTGTAGTTGCAGCTTCACCTGCCTCAGCTCTGCCCTCGTGGTGGACTTCTCCGAGGCGATCTGCTGAGTGGCGTTGAGCATGCGTTGGATCTCCTTCTCCATCGCTGCGATTCGCGACTCCGAGGAGGAGCAGAGGTCGGAGATGAGTCTGTCCCCACAAAAGTAAAAGCCTTTAACACCACTTCCCTCATTTTATCGCGTATTTGGCGGCAGTGACGAGGCGGAATCTACCACTTTTGGCCAGCAAAAGTTGAGTTAAGCGCACAACTACCGTTTGAGTGCCGAGGGGGCAAGGAAAGTGCAGGACCTGGGCGATATTTGAGGCTCAATTGGCCATCGCGTGGGCTGCTGGTGCTGAACGGCGGAAGTGGCAAGAAGACCTCCACCAGCGCGGAGGTGTCCAGACATCCGGCGCATACCCAGACAGGCGAGTCCACTCACTTCTGTTTCACCTCCACACTGGCTTCAAACGCCTCCAACTGGCCCTTCAGCAGCTCGCCTTTCTGTCGTGTCAGTGACAACTGCGCCTCCGCGTTCTGTCGACGCGTCTGGGTCAGCATCAGTTCCTCCTTCGCCTCCGAGAGCGACTTCTCCAACTGCGTCACCTCGTCCTTCTGCCAGTCCCGTGAAAGAGGAGGGAAAGCCGGTGTGAGTGGCGGTGTGGCAGACGGAAAGGGTCGAGCGGGGGGGGGGGGGGTGGCGGCGAACCTACCCTCATCTTCCTCTCAGCCTCCAGGGTGGAAAGCTCGTCCTTGTGGCGTCTGATTTCGACCTGGAGGTTGTGCGCCTGTTGCGTCAACTCGCTCACGTCCTGACTGATCGTCGGAATGCCGTCGGAGGTCTGGAGGGAGAAAGCGCGTGTTGCGGCGCCGAGACACCGAGGCAGGCATGAAAAGTCGCAGCTTACCGGATTCACAGAGAGAGTCAGCCGCGAGGAGCGCAGCTCCGAGGCGAGGCGGTCTCTTTCCTCACGCACCGACGCCAACTCCTCCTGAAATGGGGAGAGGACGGTTTTCACAACGCCTCCAGACCTAATACTCGCGCTGTGTTAAGGCACCGCCACGTCACCTTGGCACTGGTGAGCTCGTCCAGCTTGAGTTGGGCCTCACGACGAAGGGTTTGCAACTGCACGTCGGCAAGATGCGTCTCTTGGGCCTTCTTGGAGCGCAGGAACTCCAGTTTAGCGCTGCGGACACCGATCTCCCTCGAGAGGGCCTCCATGCGAGCGCGCGCCTCCGCGATCTGGCGCCGAGTTGGAGAAAGAGGGCGAACAATCACTAACAAGAACCCGCTGGCTGGCAGAGCAAATCGTTGACCTCCCATCGTGCAACCCCCGTGCACCCCAAGTCGGAATTTCTCGCTCAACCAGAGCAGGTGTTTCGGGAAAAGGAGAGCCCGAACGACGCCACCGCGGGGACACGGTATACTTCGTCAAGAGGAGGAGCGTCTCCCTTCCAAACTCACCTTTGTGTGTAACTGGTCGAGCTCGAGGCGCGGCGAGACGGAGTGAAGACTTCCCGACCGAGGGCTGCCGTCAGCGTCGAAGGAGGCCTCCGCTGTCAAGCCGGTGAGCCTGCAGGGCAAAAGGAGGTTGCCCGGTTAGCCTCACCAAGGGGCTCTCGCACCCCAAACACACCGGAACATTGTCATTCCGGGCGCCAAACACTTTACGCTCTCCCTGATCGGCGTCGACGACGCGTTCAGCAGTCGTCTAAGTGCTAAACCCCACCCCGGGGGGATTTTTGCAACTCCGTCTTCATCCTCGCTCTCCTGTCCTGGCGGACACTTACCCCTGCGAGGCCCGTTTCTCCTCCGCTGAACGTTTCTCCTCCAGACGTCGTGAGATCTCCACCAACTCCTCGTTACGACGCTCCTTTTGACGCTCGAGAGCAGAAACCTAGGAGAGAGGGGTTAAATGTTCAACGGGAGTGGCAAACCTAACAAGGGGGAGACCACGGTTCCCGGTTCTTCGCGATTCTCGACCAGGTGCATTAAGGAATGGAGGGGAAACCGCGATCCCCAGGCTTTACCCAGCCTTCCCTGCCTACTCGACTAGACATTTCAACTTCCATGTGAGCCGCCCACTCGCCCACTGACTAAATTTCTCAGCCGCCTCTGATTGTTCTGGTCTCGGCGCGGATACATAATGGAAGATCGCAGTACACGTGGAAATCAACCCTTTCCCTCCCTTGAGGCAAAATCCATGATTGGTCCGCTTTTGATTGCCTTAGCTACCTAGTTTAGACGCCTAAACGGTGCCGAAGTGTGAGCGCGAGAGTGATTTGGACGTGGAGAAGCGAGTACCACGAGTGCATAGAGGGCACGGAATTTCCTATTGCATGGACAACTGTGAGCAAGACGAGATCGAAAGAATTCATTATTTTTCCAGATTATCGAACTGTATGAGAAAAAAAACGGATTATTAAAAAGCCCCGAATTGATTGGACAAAGACTCACCTCCGCCTTCAAAGCGCCAAGATGATTGGTCAATTCCATGACCTTCGATTCCAGGCGTTGCGATTCTATTCGTTGAGCGTCCGCTTGGTTAGTGTGCCTACAATCGCAAAGTAGACAGGGCTGTGACGGACCAATCAACAGAGGTGGGGTGTTGGAATGATGGCAACTTACGCGGCACGTTCAGAGATGAGGGATTTCACCTTCTCATTGATTCGCAGCAACTCCTCCTTGCTCGCAAGCAGCTCATTGGTCACTCGGGTCAACTCGTTCTCACGGTCCTGCACGCGAGGTGTGGAGATAAAAATCGATAAACCGATAACAAATGCACCAATGAGGAAGCACTTTGCGATTGCTGATTAGCCCAAAGTGCCGAGGCAAATAAGTGCTCGAAGAGGGAGAAAAGATATTATTCCCCTGCTTGAAAGCACAAAATGTACTTTTGGAGGAATCGAGGAGTGAGAGAGAGAGGGCGACAAAAATGCGTTATGAGGTGCTACTTAAAACAATTAGGGGAAGAAAAGAAAAAGGAAGTAAGAAATACCTTTAAAGCCATTTTTAATTCCACCGAGGAGGCCTTTAACGCCTGCATTTTCGTCTAAAAGACAAAGGAGCATCCACTGAAAATTTAACAGAACTGCGCAAGAACTTGAATTGTGAGTGGAGGAGAAAGATTTGGCGGTGTCGCTACACGCAAGGCGGTTAGTTGAGGGATAAATCGTCGGCACCAGGTGAGGAATCTGCGGACTCAGTCGGGCCGAGTGAAACTGCGCCACGATTTCCAAAGACATCATGGAGGGGGAAGGGCATCATCCTCTCCAGACCGACTTTCCTCGCCAACATCTTTCAATTGGTAAGGAGTAAGTTAAAGGTGTTTTTCCTCATCTCTTTCGCGGATGTGAGGCTCGGAGGATACGGTGAACTCGGCTGTGTCTCTTAAACCTCTGAACAAGTCGTTCGACAAGAATTCCAAATGAGCTCGACGTCGGTTCTCCCTTTGCCGCCTCGACCTCTTTTAATAAGTTGTGAGAGGCGAATAACCTCGAAGAGGCTGTTCCGCCCGTGGCGCTCGAGTCCCCTTCCTCGGGTCTCCCGGACATTTCGGGAGGATGCGGAACGAGGGGGACAACGAGCTGACAGCTCGAAATGACACCGTGGAGCGGAAAAGCGTTGCAAAGAGCGGAAGAGCGAGGATTCGACACCCTCTTTTGGTCCAAGACACCCCGGCCACGTACCCTCTTTTGCTGAAGCTGCTTGCGCAGGTCGTCGGCAGTGGTTTGGACGTGTTGCAGGTAGTCCTCGAGATTATGGTGCTCCACCACGTTGCAGACCAATTTGCCCGAGGATGGCATCACACGCGCCACTTCTGTCACCTCGGCCGCCGAGTTGTCGCAGGCTGGAGGAAAGGGGAAGGTGGACAGACGTTGAAGACTTACAGGGTGGTTTAAACATGAAGATTCGCCTGTCCCCACTTTTCGGCCATTCATTCTCTCTCTACGGAAGAGGCACCCGATGATCTTCACACACACACAGACACACACACACACCCGCGTTGTCTCCGAAGGAGGGGAAAGCGACCCGTGCCAAGGGGGAGGAGGACGACCTCTGAGGATCCGAGACGGGGGGACGATGTGGTGGTGTAGGCTCCCCGCTGTCCCCCGCCCCCTCCACCTCCTACTCCTCCTCCTCGAGTAACCGCGGGAAATGCTGACGCTTTAGTTCAGTGGACTTCCACCGTCAGAACCAACTGCGACTCCGGTGGACTTGCAATATGAAAAAGCCTCCGCAACAGAAGAGGGGACTGAAGAGAAGGCCGGGGAAAGTGTTTCCCCCTCCCGCCCCGCCCCCCCGCAGGGGGAGCGGACGGGGACTCACCATGTGAGCTGCGGTTCAACTGGCTGACAACTTTGGTCAACTTCGAGAGCTCGCGCTCCTGAGCGGTGAGGGTGCTCCTCACCTCCTCGAGGTCCCCGTTCTCGCGTCGTCGGTCTGCAGGGCAGAGAGAAGGTTAATCACGGGGGTGACCACTCTCCCCCCCACCGCCATTGGCGATGAGCGGGGATACACGAACCATTTGGAAGGTCTGGACTGCCTCGCACCAGCTTCCTTTGCAATTCCACGATGCTGTCTCGACATCGGCGCATCTCCTCGAGGCCTTCCGCAAGTTGCTGAAATGGAAAACGGTGGGGGCTGTAAGGGAATCGCCTCCACTGCCACTACTCGGGGTCGGGCGGTGGCCCTGGTCATCTCTCGTCCAGAGAGGCCGACAGCAGACTTTGCCAGCCACTACCCGTGGGAGGTCCACAGAGTCCGGAGGAGACTCTGCATCGAATGAATTGGGCCTCATGTCTGCGATGCAGTGGAAGCCCACCATGAAATGCGCGGCGGAGGGTCGAGGTATCTCTACACAAGGTGGAAGACCTTCAATAGAAACAAATTAGCTACTGCCACTCACGTTTTGCCATTTGCGTTCCTCTGGACTATTTCGACGTCCCCGACTCCTTCTCAGCTCACCATCGAGCGCCTCAATGTGTCGAATGGCCTCTTCCAGCTAATGGAAATACGAAAGAGGAAGAGAATGGTGCCACTGTCAGTACGGAATGGCGTCTCCGGCCCATCTTACCCTCGAGGCGTTGGCGTTCTCGGAGTACTGCAGTTGGTCGTGGAGGTCGTACAGCTCGTTCTGCAGTTTGTAGAGCAGTTGAATATCCAGCGAGGCACTGTCCGGCAACGCCTCCATCGACTTCCCTCGGTGTTTGAGGCAGCCGGTGGAGGAGACTCGCAGATGATGCCGCCGAATGTCCACCGCCGAGGCGGCACCCCGAAGGCAGCCCTGCAGTCTGCTTCGTCGCGGCCGCGCTACAACACAAGGCGAATGGCGTGGAGAAGGTGAGAAGTGCTTGAGACTTTGCGCGTCAATGCGCCATGAAGTCAGGGCATTTCTTTACTCTGCTCGAGCTCGGACGTCAGGGAGTCCTCACTGCGGTCGCCCCCGGTCCAGGAGCAGGCCAGGCAGTTGGACCTCGGCAGTTTGGCGGATGCGGAGGCGCCGGCGCCGCCGCGACTCGTCACCGCAGCGACACGTCGCGTTTGGCTCTTGTGGGACTCGGAGCCAGTCGAGGCAAATTCCACCTCGTCAGAGGTCTTTTGTCGCCCCGCCTCGTCCGAGGTGATCTAAGGGCAGGAGGAGGGAAGAAGGCGGTATGTTTGTTTATTTATTTTTTGTTGTTGTGGGTGATGTGACTCCCTTCCGTCGAGGCAGGTAGGCAATGGCAACGAGAAGTGAGTCAGTGAGTGGTCAGCCATGCCATTGTGATCTCCTCGCGGTGAAGGGTGTGTCCTCGGGGTGCACACGGCGAAGCCGCGATAAACCAGCCACTTAAGGTGGCCAGGCAGCCTTGAGGCCACCGGTGGGGGGGATCCGTAGGAGGGGGGGGGGAGCGAAAGACAACTGCGGGAAGGGTGCTCTTGGAACTTGCGGGGCACACGGCAACTCCCGAGCACAACGGACTGATTACTCGCGCCGAGTGTGTGTGTGTTTGTGGCACTTTCACGTAGAAACGCCCTCGTCCTACTGTCATGGCAACACGAGAGAGTGAGAAGCGGGCAGAAATGACGACAATAAACGCCCCTTTTTAATGCGTTCCCTCTTCGCTTTGCACACTAACTAGCGATTTTTCTCCCGAAAAATGCGACTGGGAGTCGCAGGGTTAGTCGTTAAGGGGACAGTTCGTGGGGGCATCTACGAGCACAGACGAAGAACTCGGCACTGTCCAGGGTGGCCGAGTTCCGGGGCCGTTCAAGCCAATCGGGGACCAAAGTGGGCCTCCGAGGAAGCTATGCCAACTGAGCCACAATGAAGAATGAGCACTTTTTGTGCTCTGGGAATAAGGAACAATGAAAAGCGAGTCCTATTTTTCCCGGAAAGTGTGCAATATTCCGTTTGACTCTCCTCTCGATTTCCGAGGCTCTCTCTATCATGTTAGATCCCTTTTTTTGCGGCAAGTAACACATTGACAGGTATATCGCTTATGTGTAAAGGGAAGAGTTGACTTCTTCCCGGGACGAAGGGTGTCGATCAGTTTTGATTTGTTTGAAGATGTGCACAGTCTTTAATGTTGATAAAGCATGCGAAGGCACTCACCATATCAGCGTCGACAAGGCAGTTTAACTGAAATGGAGGAGGAGGAGGAGGAGGAATGCATCCAGGCGTTGACAACGCGCCCTCATGGCGTCAGGCGGGTTTTAATACCGCTGGTGGGACAGACAGGCGAGCGGAAGCGGGCGCGCGTGCTGCGCGCGCGGCTGCCTGTCCGCCTCACTAGCGGCGGTGACGCGCGCTCAACACTGAACTATCGATTAGGCTAATTGAAGCAATTTGGCTCATTTAGGCCAGTCGGAGCAGGCGAGGGCGAGTTGTGATTGGTGGAAAAGATGAAAGACCTTTTTCACTCTCTAAAGAGCATGTTCATTACATGAGCTACGAAAAAGACGATACGTGGACATTGCCTAGCGAGGAGTCACGTGGCTCACTGAACCGACACTAAACTGCACAATTGTGAGGCTTTCCAGTGCGGAAGTCGGGAAATCGTCAAACATTATGCCGACGTGTCACTTGCACAGGTTTTTCCAATGCTCTTTTTAGTGGGTGAATAATATGATAAACTTACCTCTGAGAGATGCCGACTTCCTTCCGCTGATAGTTCAACGACGGCGGCCTGAAGACGCTCTATTTCCTTCTTCATTGTCCTCAGATCGTTCTCATAAACCTGGTGAGCAACGAGGGACCAATGATATCCTTCGGCGAAAACACGTGTTTTTAAGCGCAACAAAGCACCAACCGGAGTTCTGGAGTTGACACTCTCAGAGGAATGCTGCGAGGGGTATTTTCCCAGCCGCTGTCGGGTTCTTTCCTGCCACTGGCGGTGCGTCGTCTCCACAGCGGCGGAGTCGGTTTGGCAGCGGGGAGAATTGCGCAGCAGACTCTGACTCGTGGAGACTTGGGTGGAACTGTCCCGACGCCGGGCCACGGGCTGCTCGACGCGGGGCGCTGAAGAAAGAGAAGGAGAAGAAGAAGAGTGAAAGTAAGCGGTTTATGGTGGTGGAAGGTGGAGCGGATGGCCGACGCTGCGGTCGGGGGAACGCACAGTCGGGGAGGGAGTCGATTCGCGCGTCGTCGAGGCTGCCCTCCTGCACCTCGTTGCCGCAGTGGGTGCCCGCCTCAATTCCCGAATCACACTGAATTCGCACGGTGGATCGCGGAGTGGATTTCTGCGGAGTCAAAAGCAGAGGCGGTGAAAGAGAAAGTCGGGCTCGGGCTGCGCCACATGCAAGTAAAATGACAGGATGATTTGTCCACCGGAAGTTTGTGCACCTCGTGGCAGCACACTGCAGGCAAGACACTTCACCGTCGGAGACTCGGTTTTTCACAGTCCTCTCGTTTGACGCGCGAGGAGGCGCGGGGGAATCCCCTTCTCCCCGGGGAAATACCCTCCACCCTGGTCCCCGCCCCCCCCCCCGGCGCAGAAACCGCCCCAGACTGGAATGTCACGACTACCTGATTTCACCGCGGTGACATTTCGGCCGTGCGCCCTCCACCCAAACCCGTCGGTGCCTCGCCGGCCCGACGACCGGCCCCCGCGGGGCTGCGCTCCCACTGCCCGCAGGCCGCGGGGAAATTACGCTGAGAGGACGGACAGGAGACGTTGCTACGTGGCCTCGTCGGCCGCCGTTGGGGCGAGCGCGAGAGAGAGAGGGGGCAGAAACGCTGGAACTGCTGCTCCCGAAGGGGAAACAAGGTGAAGTTGAGGTGGACAGAGCTGGGCCAAATTCACCGCCAAAACTTAAACTCCACGCAAGGTGATGACGGTAGTGGTGGTGCTGGGCATTCGGCCACTCGACGGCCAAGTTGCGGACCAGGTCAGTTGGACGGGTGGGATGCAAATAAAGACGCAACGGTGACGGAGCCAGAAGAAACTCACGTCTCCCCTGTGCGTCGACAAAGAAAAAAAAACGTGTCGCGTGGCCTCGAGGTGTTTGGACATCTTCCCCCCCATCCCGCCCCCCAGGAGAGGAGATTGGAGGGCGGAAGGAGCAGACCTGGTTGGTGATGGACGAGGGCGAGGCGGTGTGGTTGGTGGACGGGGTGCGCAGCCACGAGTCCTCCTCCGTGAGGTCTTCCGGCTCCGGCGAGGTGCCAAAGTAGGGCAGTGTGACGCCACCGCGGCCAGAACGCCCCTTCGGTGGGGCCGATTTGCCCGAAAAGCCCATTTTTAACGGGGTCGACGTGGAGTGGGTCTCCGACTCCGGCTGCACTTGCCGCGGCGCCGGCTGATGCTGCTCCGCCGAGTCGGCTAGAGAGGAGGAGGAGGAGGAGAGCGCAGAAATGAAGGCAGTGAGAGATTGCAAGTCACCAAACAACCGCCTCCCGGACGTGCACACGCGTGTGATTCGTCGGGGTGACTCATCCAGTTTGTGACTGGTCGGGCTTTGTTTGGACGGACGTGGTGGAGCTTTAAATAACCCACCGAGCCTGCGCGCTTCCTATTGGTCAGCGGTGCAGGCATGAGATTGAAGTAAACAAAAAGGAGCCTCAGAAGCAGCTTCAGCATCGCCTGTGGTGCCTAATTTTTGCAAAAATTTCCAAGGCAGGCGCTATTCGCCGATGCGGTTACGAAGCGACCAGCTAAGCACAAACAGCCACGTCAGCGCGGCCCGATGAGGTGGACGTAATTCACAGACGCACCGGTTAGGAGACGCGATTTCGGACTTCGTGGACGGTAGGCGGGGCAGGTCTACACACTCATTCCGCGAGAGAATGTAACACTGTGGTGACTGAAGCACACCAGGACAGTGGGAAGACGGCTGAAACGAGCATAAGAGCGCGACCGTCGAGTGAGGGGGCCATCAGTCAAACGATCCTCGGCCTCGTTGGCAAGTGGAAAAGGCACAAATGGGTCTGACAGGGTCGGGAGTCGACTGTCACACGCGCTCGCGGCGCGATGGATGGAAGGGCGGGGATGTGGCCCGCTTCAGACACCTCCGCTGGCCCTCGGGCTGGCGGCGGGTGACATCCGCTCGCCGCCCGAATGGACTCACACAAGTGACTGAGTCTAAATCCCACCCTCGAGAATTACTAACACGGATGGTGGTGTTTTTCGCCATTTGCGTGCCCACGTCGTCCTGCAGGTTTCCGTTTGGTGGTCGCTTTGACGCGGAAGCCATCCTGTCAACGTCGAACTGGTGGCGGAAGGCATTGCAAGCTGCTGGGGATCTGAATTGCCCTACATGGGGAGGAGGACCGGGAAAATCGGAAGGTAACCTGCTCCTCGCCTCGCCAACTCCACACAGATTCGTCTCCATTGAGTAACTGACTAACTTCAACTCTCTTCCGTGGTAATTGCGGCGGGCCTTCCAGTCCCTCTGGTCACCGCGGATGCCTGCACGCCGAACGGTGAGATGCCCAATTTTAGCTGACATGTCACAATCCCATGGGAAGTGAGTTTGTCGTGGCGGTGCTGCGAGGAGGGGAGGGCAAAAAGTTTCCATTGAGGGGAGGGGGAGGGGAAAGGATGGAAAAGGCAGAAGAAAAGGGGCAAAAGGAGAGGATGGCATTTTTAAACCGAGGCGTGAGGGCAAGTCGAGGGGAAGTAACTTGTAAAAGTGGCAGGTTAGTAGGGCTGCCTTACCCTCGTGCAGTCCGCCAACGACTGGTGTTGGCTCCATGTTAAAGTGAACAGAGTGAGCGCAGAAATGCGTAGACGAGACGAAATACAATGACGGAATTAACCGAGACGAAGAGACCGCGACCGAAGGCGGCATTCTCCGTCCTTAGTGTGGGAATTCGTCAAAGCGACACAAACATTCGGGCGCAGTCCCTCGCCCTCGACTGAGTCGAGGACACACCTGATGTCGCACTGACTTTCAGATGCGTCTCTTCTTCACCTTAAACGGGACTTCGTATATGCCTGCGCCACCTCAAAGGTGACCATCCTCCGAGGCCATGGGTATTTACGCATTCACCCTGGCAAACGCAACAATTCAACCCTAAATGTGCGTCACCGCCGTAGTGTTTCATTCGCCCATCCTCCTCATCCCACTTTTTTGCCTGGTGTCGAGTTAATTTAGATCTACCCGTGGAATTACAACACTAAAGTAGTCAGGAGGGCTGAGGAGACGGAGACGAAGACGGGAAGAGACTTGCGAGGCCATCTTATTCATCATCTTACAAAACATACGGCTGTTTGCCGGTCATACAACAACTACTGCCATAAATTCAGTAGACAATTATTTTTAACCTTGCAGTGTTTATTTGGTGAGAATTTGAAGTTTTCTACTGCCTCGGCGATGCATTCGTGCGCCAGCAAGAAAGCAGGGCACACCGCGCAATCATGCTTCAAGGTGAGGAGGGAGGAAAATCTCAGTGCCATGGCCTCAACGTTGGTTGCACAAGCCATCTCTTACGCACTCTTGCGCGCAGGCACGCGTCCAGGCTCAACAGGTAGACAGCGCTGTAAGGACAATTGCGCAGACCTGTTCGGACCATGAGATGCCAGTGGAGGCGATAAAATGCGTGGGAAGGGTGGCGTGTAGACTTGCGTCGGGCAGACGTTAAGGGGATGCGTCTAAGTGGGGCGGCTGCCAGACTGCAATTAGTCTGCACATGAAAGTCGGCAGCCAAACGACAGCCTCTTTTGACCAGACGGTTTGCCGCTTTCAAGCGCATTAGAGAGGAGGAAAAGATGACCAGTCCAAGAAGTCCGAAAAACATCCTTTTCCTCCTCCTGCTACTCTCCGCTACTTTATATCGAATACTGAGGCATTTGCACCCAGACTGCGGACGCGGCTGGTGATTGGGTCGCCTCTCCAGACCGAAGTGCTTTCGGTCAAGGGGACAGAGACATTTTCGCTTTGACGGAAAAGGGAATAGGGGAAATCTCAACTCGTATCCACCGCATGTGCTGCCTCTAAGATCCTGGACAACCATCCGGTTTTACTTGCAACTCCGTTGTCATCGCGACTGACTTAAGTGAATCAGTCATGTCTCGCAGAGGTGAGAAGGTGGAAAAGCGGCGTGGGCGCCATTGGGGGGCCAAACATTCCCTCGGCGTCATGCTGTCGCCCAAGGGTGGTGAGAAGGGCTTCCTGCCTCAATAACAGTCGCAAGTCATGGGAGGGTGGAAGAGCAGACGGATGGAGCGGACGCAGCAGTAAGTAGGCGGAGCGCCAGTTGTGACGGTCTGGGCACTTTCGGGTTCTCCCGTTCTGTCTCTCCTCCTCTTTCAACGCCAAATGTCTCATTCACTCCGACCGTCGACACAAACACCCTCGTCTCGAGTCACACTTCAAGTGGTTAGTTGACAAGGCAAACACACCGTGCGACTCGGCAAGCCGTGCGCACTCCACGCCCTCCGAGAGGCGAGTGAACAGGCCACCTCGAGTGGAGAAGGGGACGTCGTGGAAGGCTCAGCCGACGTCTACGAGCAGCGGATGTGACATGGGACGTCGAGCGGGAGTCAACAGAATTGGCGTTTCTTCCTTCCACACACACCCCGGCGCCTCAGAGGCCCGAAGCTTTTGCGACTACTTCACGTCATGGACGAGTTCGACGTCTTCGGACAGGAAAAATCCTTACGAGGGATGAGATGTTTAGCGACGGAGGCAGACTGGACTCCTCGTCACCTAGTTGAAGCATAAATTCGCGGGGCCCGGCTCGTGCAGAGGAGGCTCGGAGGCGCAGAAGCAGTCTCCGGACAGGTGTCTCGTCGAGAGAAAAACAACGCCAATTTGAAAAATTGTGCCTCGTCCCTTGTCCCGTTGTCTCGGACAGACTAGGCTGACTCGAGACATAGGCACGGGAGGCGACGACTCGGGCCAGAAGGGCCGCGCCGCTCGCCGCCTCGCCTCGGTGGTCGCAACGAGGCGAGGGAGTTGGGACCTCAAACCTCCTCTCGCTGCCCTGGGGCTTCGGCTCCTTCGTAGTCGCCTTTTCCTGTATCCCTCGCGGTCAGGGCGGATGTAGGACGTATTTCAGCCATAAAGGCATCTGAAATTAACCTATCCCGGTCGCACTTGCCGGCCCCGGCCCTGACCTCGGCCGCGCCCCGCCCTCCGGCGAGTTCGACCATAAAGGGCGGGGTAGACTCGAACCGCTGGAGGCGGCATTCGCCTCACTCCGATCGCGACAGGGTCGTTCGACGACCTACCGGTGAGCGGCGGAGGCCCAGGGGACGCGCCACTCGGCTCGCCTTAATACCCGTGCGTTAACAAACGGACAAGTTGGTGGACGATTTGCCAAACGCTGTGGAGACGCGGCCGCGGTGTAAAAAAGACCAGTCAGAGGAATGCAAGGAGTTTGGCCCTCGAGAGGGTCAGCAGGGAGGCGGAGGCCTCCCGCCAGCTCCGCCAGTTAGTCGAGAGGAGGCGGAAACGGAGACTCACAGAAGTCCTCGGAGGAACCAGTGCTCGCCGTGCCGTCCTCGTCCGAGCGCTCGGCCACCTGCTGCGCTGGGGGCTGAAAGGCGGTGGGAAGAGGCGGTCTCTTAGACTCCGCACTTCAGGCTGACGAGGCGTCACGGATGTGTGACACCGTCAAAAAAAAAAATTAAATTAAATTATCAGTAGCAAAGTGGTCTGCTTTTGGGCTGAGCGACATGCCAAGAAACATTCGTGGAGGAGTGTCGTTAAACCAGTCGGGGATTCGCGAGTTGGCCGACCACAACCTCCGACCACGACATTCTATCCCTTTTCGCCAGGAGGGTGGACATGCAGGAGGAAGTGGACCGCGCAACTGCGCTGCCAGGAATCGGGCGATCGGACAGAAAGACAAAGGCTCGCCGACAGAAGTATGAACCTGAGGGAGATTTCCGCTGGGAAAACTGCAAATTGCGCCAGTCGCCAAGAGTGACGGAGAAGAGTTGTGTGAACCTGAGCAGCACCATTCAGTCGTCGGGCGCTTCCGGAGGCTCGAAAGTAGGCTCTTGCAGAGAGTCTGGCCTCCCCCCCTGTTCGAGTAGATAATGGTGATGCCTGACGGAGGCTGTGAATAGCCCCCGAGGCTTGCTCTTCTCGTAGGCAGGTGGCCAAAAAAGTGTTGGCTTTCAGCCACGCCCCCCGCCCAAGTTGTCTCCCTCCCTGCTGACCGCATTCCCGTCGCAGATGACGCAAACAACCCATAACACCCCCGATATACACCGGAGAGAGCCGCTGGAGTCCCTGCCGTGAGACCCAAACGGTCCCACGCAGGCCGGCTCGCCTAATAAGGGCCGGATCCGCTCCCATCGATGCCGTCCGCATCGACGCCTAAACGGGGGTCCGAAAAAGTGTCATTCCTATACACGACAAATACGATTTTCACTCTTCTAGCTGCCGAGAGAGTCGCAATACTTTTTGCTTCGTCTGTTCTGAGTGAGAAAGGAGAAACACCCCACCCCTGTAAATAGAGGGGAGTGCCGAAGTGGAATTTCGGCGTTTTTTGTCCCCGCAGATCCTCGGGAAATCGTCGGTTGGCGTTCCGCCTCGCTGTCATGACCGCCGTTTGAACTGTCAGGGTTGGCGGCGGCTCTGCGTTTCATGAGGCGCCCGAGAGGCGGATTATAGCGAATTCCCAGTATGACTCTCCTCCGTCATTGCCGCCGTTTCATTTTCCTTTTTCCTGTGAGAGCGCCAATCACTACTTAAAAGTTGACTTTTCAGAGCTTGGCGCACGAAGGGTTTTAAAAGGCGTAAGGGCGCCGTCGGAGTATAGTTGCGATCCCAAACTAACGCTCTGTTCTTTAGCTAATTTCAGTCCAACGCGGCAGCAATTGCTAACAGGCCCGTTAAAATCCATAGTATGGAATAATGACCCGAATTATAATATTATCTGCCCCGTCCTCCATACATACCCGACTCCCGACCAAAATTTCACGCTTGGTCGACGTGTTACTGCATTACTCCAAGTTCCCAAGAGCCAGGAACTGAAAGAAGTCGCGCAGTCGCACGCTCGATGAAGCATCATTGCGACCCCAGCCAACACCACTCCAGCCCCGTCATAACCGTCATCTTCCTCTGCAGGTTGATATGATTTGAAGGGCTCCTTTCCACTGCTACAGCGCACTTACACAAAACCAATTTACGTATCCCCACAGTTCAGGAGTCATTGACAATGGCTTGTTTGGCCCTCAGTGAAGCGTTTGGCTAGACATTTCACTAGACGCATGGCCTTCTCTCTCATATCTCCCTGCGCAACTTGATAGAAGACACTCAGGCAAATTCCATCCATCTCACTAGACCACTCCATAAAGCTCAAAGCAGGGCCACTCGACTAAATAGAACTTCGAGCCAAATTCAATAGAATGTACGGCCCTAGTGGAGTATTCTTCGTCGTTCTCGAACGTTATTATGGATCCTTCGACTTCCTTCAAATTCATCGCAAGAATGTATCCTGGATTCCAAAGAAGGAGTACGAAGCACCACACGAACAGGAGAATCATTCAGCGCATCGGCCGAGCGATCTACGTTACTGTCCATCATGATAGACGCAATCTTTTTTTTGTTTATTTATGATCTACTTTCAAATGGAACTCAGTATCAATCAAATTGTCTTTTGTTTAAGCCCCTCTCGCCAAACAGTTGCCAAGCGTCTCTCTGGGTTTAGGCCGCAAGCATGGGCCGCAGTCAGAGGCTCCGGCGCACTGAGGGCACTTACGGCTTCGGAAGCAAGCCGTGTTAAGCTTATGCGCACGCAACCAATAGCTATGAAGGTATGACCATGAATTGCTTACGCAACTCCAAACTTCAACACAAGCCTGAACTTAAGCTTACACCCCTCTTTGCCCTTCCCCCCCCCTACCGCTGCGACGATCAAAAAAACGCACGCACATATTTAATCTGTGAACCCGGCCATCGCTGTAGGGCTACCCTACCTAACTCTGCTGGCTTCCGCGAACAATAAACGGACACGCACACTACAACCCAGAAAGAATAGTCCCACAACAAGGAATCGGTACAGCCGCAAACAGCGGATACATGCCAGAATGACTCGTATTTCAATCCGCTATTGCGCGCGTACGTCTCTGATACCTGAGGCTGACCAATCACACCACGCCCCCGAGCTGATCTCGATTAAATGCTTGGGCCTAGGGAAGAGACCAGTTTTTGCAAAAAGCCTCACCATTAACCGAGAGCCTTGCGCACAAAAGCGCTCTTTCCTATTTTAAATAGCCAGTAGTGTGGGTGAAATTGCCGACATAATTTCATCATTTTTATGAATCCCGTCTCCGATCTAGGCATGCTACGGGCCCCGAGGTCTCGCCTCACCGCCGCGTCGCCCACGAGAAGGTGAGCTTTGGCGCTGGAAGCGGACTGAAGGCTACCCCCTCACAATGCCTGAGAGAAGCGTCACACGCACGACACTGAGCGGATGGAGTCATAGGCAGGCGTCAAGGAGTGTGACAAGCAGTGCCCGCAGATCTTGTCCAGACAAGTCGTGTTAAACAGCATGGGTGGAGTGAATGTCTCGGAGATACACCGTAAAGTATACACTCACACGCGGATATCTTAGGTTCTTTTAAGGACTGTCCGCATGAGCAGCCAAGTTTTGACACACAATGCGCTCTGTCTGTCCGTTGTAGCTTGTGTGTGAGGGAATTCACCTCCTGAAGTACCCTGAACGCCTAAGAGCCTTTTCTGAAGGGAGAAGCACTTGCAACCTGTGTGACTTATTTGGCGCTAAAACTTCACCTTTGACCGATGAAATTTAGGCAACAGGCGAACGTTCTTTACCGACACTGAGAAATCAGTCCCGTGCGAAGGGGGAATGCCCCAGTGGCAAAAAATTAATGCTTCGCGAGTCAATTCTTTAGCACGCACCGTTCGTCGCTCCTTTTCACCGAATACCAACCGACGGACGGACAGTTGATTGCGTTTCCGGTTTGAGTGTTTATTTGATAATGCCTGTGCGGACTTTACCGACAACCTCGCTTAATGTCCGTCAGATGGAAAATGTTCTGTGTCATGAAATTGCGCTTCTGCGACCGTGGAAATGACAACCTTTGTAGCGCTTTTTCGTGTACGATAGAGCTAGAAGTGGTGACCAAGTAAAAAGAACCGATGTTGATACTTGTGGAAAAAAATCAGAGTGTCGGGGCCGAGGGAGGCCGATGGGAGGTGAGATCCGACTCGATGAACCGACTTTTAATGCAATTTGCAAGCGTCAATTGACCCAACTGAGAGGTCACCACTTTCCCGAGTTTTCCTGCTCTTTTTGGCGCCAATTTAAACAGCCCAAACCAAACTGCTTTCGCGGACAGGCCTTAACCAACTTCACTGCAACCCTCAAACTCGCCCCGCCTTCGGCCCCACTTCACACGCGAGGATTACACGGGCAGAGCGAAAAATGCCAAGTGCCCCCGTAGCGAATATTTTGCTGGTTGACAGTGCTCCAGTGGCCGCGCAGCCGGCTCATCATGCCGAGCCCCCGAGCCCGTCCGCCCCGTCTCCGAACCGCGACCACCCCACTGCCCGCGACAGGCCAAACTTGAGAGTCTCTTTCGGCCATCGCCAGGCTTGGACTCCGGCCTGGAAGGTTGAGTCTGGTGGCCGGGGAGGCGGAAGACTACCGTCGAGGTGGCGTCCACCAGACGCCCGATGCTCCCTCCTCGCCGCGTGCAAGTCGGGTGGTTTGCCCATGAAGGCGCAAGTTTGGTGTCGATTTTGGTAGAAGGCCACTCCCTTGCTCATCTCGTAGTGCTTGAGACAGGCCGCGCCAGTAACTCGTTCCACTTTGCACGAAAGCTAAAAGGCATCGCGTAATAGGCGAATTTAGCATTATTTCCCGTCTTGCTTTAGCCACATTTTCTGCCGAGCTCCCCACTCTCTCCTTGCGTTTTGAGTCCCCCTCGCCTGACTTTTCAAACAGCTGGCGCCCCGATAAACTCTCTTCCTGCCCACGGCGTGGAAGGCATCGCCTACATCCACTTTTCTTGGCCGCACCCACTTACGACTCTCAGCAATTTTTTTTTTGCTGTTGAGATTAGTCGCCGCTACCAAAGGAAAATGACACGACGAAAGATGAGACATGGCGTCCTTTCGGAGTAATATGGACGCAGAAGGCACTGTTCGTCTTCGCCGTGCAGCGAACCGGCTTGAGGACCGAGGTTAAAAGCAGTTCAGACGAGGACGGAAGCGCGGGGCGGCAACACGCGAGCTGCCGAGGCGACAGACAAGTCGATCGAGGCCTCTAGAATGATTGGCAATCCCACCTTGAGAGCCATAGCTAAAGGGTTGCTTCTCAGTTTCAAACGTTCTACCGCTCGCTGCAACGGTTAGCACTTTTTGCATGTACCGCCGCATTATGGAGAGGTGGGGAGAGAGAGAATGCTGCTCCCCCCCCCCACCCCCCGCACCGCAGTCAAAAGAAACAAGGAGGCAGACGGACAACTTCCGTTTCCTTGCCACCATGACTCCTTGCTCTCTGCCACAGTATTCTTGGGGATTTCGAGGCACAGACAAACCAAACAACGTAAAAATCGGCCGGATAGCCCAAACTTGGAGCGTTAAGGAACGGGAGTGGGCAGGCACGGAGAGGGACTTTCGAGCGCTCGCATGTCGCACAAAGTGGTTATACAGAGGGCGCAAAAATTAAAATTTTCGTTTTAAAAGGTGGTTTGTTACCCCCCCTCAAAGAAAAGGCCACAGACGTTGTTAACCAAAAGGATGTGTGGACCGTGGCGCAAGTACTTGAAAACCAAAGTACCACAAAATCCGAGAATGTGAAAACAGTAGTTGGTGTTATGTGTTTGACAAGTCATTCATATAATTTTGTATACACATACACACACACACATAATTTTGCACATATATTACCTTTGGAAATTTTTTGTTGAAGAACATTTTTGTAAAGAAATTCACTACACCATTTATCTTTGGTGGCAGCTCCCTTTCAGCATCTCCCCAATTGTACATCCTGATCGGCTCTTCTTGTAGCCAGCTTTCATGCAAGGGTTCTCTGCCCTCCGCCTCAATGACAGGCGCGCCAACAGTCTGAGAGGTCGGCACCTCCGCCTCCTTCTATTCCAATTGACTGTTGATACGAGAGATTTCGCCTAACCCAAACATTTGTCATTTAACACACTTATTTTACCTTCTTTCCCAAAAAAAAACATAAAACTATAAAGGCCGTACTTTTGTTTAAACATATGAATCCGCTTACCCTTGCGTTATCTCCCTCTCTTTT
>QEYB01000836.1:0-26839 GCA_017562135.1 Dipylidium caninum
AGAGAAGAGATCCATCCTCCCCCTCCTCACTCCTCCTCCTCCCTCTTCTCGCCTTTCAGCGGGACCGGCGATGCCCCGCGCCCCTGCGGTCCCAGTTTCGCGCTGATACGTCGGAGAACGTTGCAGACGGACCAGGCGGCGTTCCTTGCGCTGGCAAAGTGATCGGAGTCCTTGGCGGGCGAGGTCACGCCCAGCATCCCCCGACCCCGCAAATCAGCATGCATTCAGACGAACAGGCAGATTATAAGCGATTTTTGCATTTATACCTCGATCCATTGACGACAGATAGTGACACGCCCAACTCTGATAGGCCTTTTGGTGACCCATCGCCCTCCGTTTGATACCTAATGCCTTGTGTCGAATAGATGCGCCTAGATTTCATACTGGGGGTTCTTTTGGAAGGTCTTTGAACTCCTCCCCCTGCGAGGCGGCTGTCCATGCCTCCGTTTGCTTCTCGACTCCCGCCTGTTGGTCGTCTTCGCAGCCGATGGAGGCCACCTTAACGATGGGGCGACTTTTCACGTTTGCGGGAGGGAGGACAGGCGGGGGGCGGGAAGGCAGAGGGAGGAGGGAGGGAGGCGCCTTCACTGCTCCACGCCTTGCCGCGACGACGAACGCTCCTGTCGCAGTCCCCTCGTGGGCAGGGGAGCCACCAGGGAAGTTGTCGAGATGTGAAACAGGCCGTCTGACTCCCTACCCCCGTCTCTCCATCTGCTGCACTGCTCATGGTTCTCGACCGGCAGTGGAAAGTGGTCTGTGGGCACTTTGGAAGGGTCCACCTTGTCTTCACGGATTTTAATGTGGGATTTCCTCACAGTGAAGTGTGATTTTGTGTGGGGAATCATCTGATCACGCTGTTGTTTTCCACAGACCTAGCTTAAATAAAACTTGTTACTTAAATGCAGTCAGTAGGTGGGAAACCATTTAAGACGAAACCAGTGTCGAGTTTCTATAAATTACGGCTATTTTCACCCAAGACGTTGGAGCTGCTACTTATAGTCTTCCAGGTGCTCCCCGAGGTATGAACATCCTAAAACCGCCGGTACCCCCTCCCCTCCCCCTATTCTGCCTCGCAACGTGGTCCTTACGCTGTCGACTCCGCACACTCGGCCAATCCGCCCCTTGCTGTCTTCACCTTCAGCCTCCTCTTCCTCACATTGTGTCGCTATTGCGAGCTCTAAGCCAGAAATCTTTGGGGCTGTAATTCCTCCTTCTCATAGGCGCATGTTAAAAAGTTTGCACTTGTCCTTTGCACGTCGGTGAAGGGTCATCACTTGCATATCTGTATTTAGTAAAAATCTGTGGAGACACGCAGGCATGTCCGTTTTAGGGGGTACCAGAAGGGTGATACTGTGGCCAATCGCGAATTATAAGGGAAGAATACGATGTGGAGGATGAAGGAGGGGCCATTCTTCAATAGGCAATGGGATGGAACTGCTGTCCGGAGTTCCCTTTTCAAATCTAAAGCGAGAAAGACAGTGTTTTAATTATATTAATTTCCGCCTCGTCCGGCGGTGGAATACTACTCTGAATCTGGGCTTTTCCGCTTTGCGGAAAATCTCTGCCTTCACTTGAGATCAAGAATCCGGGTTCCTAACCTCGAGGTGCGTATGCTAAAAAAGTTTTGCAACAGTCGTTGGTAACGGCCAGTGAATTCCTCAAGCAGTCGACACAATCACTCGTCAGTGTGCTTACTCGTTGGCATTCTCATCGAATTCGCACGTCGTCCAGATCGTGGGAAGAACGCTGTCCAAAGAAGACCTTCAAGGTGTCGCCCCTCGTAACCGTCCATGGTGTGTACAAGTAGCGAAGTGGCGCGTTTGAGACCTCCGGTAGGTCACGTCGTCCATCAGGACGGCACGGTAGCTGACGTCGAGGTTGTAGCGGAGATCTCGGAGGTCCTCAAGTCCTATAGTCCTCGCCGAACGGATTCATCACACACAAGGCCCACCTACGCAAGTGACAAATTAGGTGTTTTACCAGCAGCCTATCCGTCTGCTTCCGACAGGGAATGTCTGCCTCAGCGGGGACTGGAAAAAAGCTCGCCCTCAGGGGGAATTGGTTACGCGTCCCACCGCGATGGTAGGCTTACTTCCAAAAGGTGTCTTTGACGCACCTTCTCCATTTTTGGCCTGAAAGTGACGAGGAGGAGCCGTCACCGCACCAAACAGAGCCTGGCAGCTGCTGTCATTCGTACAAATGCGTCCAGCGAACCTGTCGACTGTTGTCACGTGGAAAGACACAAAGAAGCCAAATAGGAAAGAGTTGTTTAAGTGCCATACAGCCGTTCATGTTGCCCGATCCCAATGAAAATCGCTAGGCGTTTGATTGACCAATGCGAGAAAACTCTTATGTAATCTGCACCTTTAGCCAACCAATGAAGGAAGATGAAGTAGAAGAAACTGAAGATTGCAACCGAACATTGACTGGTGGTGGTGTTCGTTTCGTTGCTGAAGAACGCTCTGTGTGCTGAGTTGCAAAGATATGACACTACGAAGTAAGCTGTACACCAGCAATAACTGCCACCTAAAGTTGAAAATTAATCCAAAAGTGCGTTTTTGTTTGAGCTGACGCAATATTGTTTTATAATGTTTATTCAGCCAATAGGATGAGAGAACTGTGCTTTGCCCATCAAACCGTGAAACAAAGGGCCTTTGGTGGTCGTGGAAGGTTCCCCCAAGTGAGCGAGCGGAGCTCCTACCTGAAGTGGTAAAAACAAGAGGCATGGTTAGACTGCTGAATGTCTTCAGTTGTTGCAGTTTTTGTCGGAATTTTCCAATTTCCTAAATAAAATTAATAAAAAACATCATTAAAATATGGCGGCGTTGGCGGCAGTAATGGAGCTCATTCTCAGTCCCAGTTTTTTTGTCATGATAGTGAGCGACTGTATAAACATTTCGCGGTAAGGAGAAAAAAAACGGAGGAAACCCTATCATCCAAACTGAGAGCCAAACATCTCATTGGCTCATTAACAGCAGCTAAAGTGGCCTCATCGGTGACAGTTGCTTCCGCCACTCCACCACGATCAATCAACGATGGTTCGGCAAAACGACTGAAGTCTTGATAGAAGAGCTAATGGAAATGGATGAACCAACGAATACGGATTGTCTGATCGCAAAGAGGTCAGAAGTTAAGTTGAACACTAAGACCTGTCGGATGTGTAAAATTTGGTTACCAAGGCGCTTGGGAATCAAAAGGATGCTAGCAAAGGCCGAAGAGGATTTGCAGAATGAAGGCGCGACAGTAATGGACCGAGTTGGAAGGCCGCAGGCGACAAATAAGTCCATTAATCGTAAAGACATGCTAATAACGTGTTGGGCGGGAAGCGGCTGGAACTCACACTGCAAACGCCAATTAAAATCTTCGGGTCGGGAATGTTGCCATGGAGGGCGGTCTTCTGCACCACCCGCACCGCCCACTGGATGGGCACCCAATACTCTGGCAGGTAGCTTGTCGTGTTTCTGCAGAAGTACGGCCGCGCAATCACCTCGAAGGCTCTGATCTCAGCCTCCGTGATTATCTTGCCGAAAGTTTGCTGCACCTCTAGGGGCAAAAATACTTTAAATGCACTTGTGGCCAATCACTGCCGAGAAGTGGCCTCCCAACCAATCAGCACTCGAGGAGCTGCGCTTTCGTGGAGCTTGCGCCAACCAATGGCGAAACAGGGATTTGACACTTTAACATTCGATTCATCTTGTTGAAAATGTCTGCGAAATCTCTCTTATTTCCAGGAGAAACAATTTCAAAACTTCAAAAAAGATGGTTCATATGTACACACATACGCGGAAATTTGTGTAACACAGAAATAGAAACTAGGGAATGCAAAAGATCCACGCTGAATTCAAAGGAAGACACGTGCTCCTTTCTCTCTCTCTCACAGTCAAGAATGTAGTTGTTCGTGAACTCTAATGTCTTTTTGGAGGCCGTGAGAAATGTCAACCCGGTGCTGTGCCGCATTCGGGCTTTGATGCATGGTTTTGAAGCAGTCCAGTAGTTGGGTGAGTTGTAAATTGTATGTGAGTTTCTCTTCTCGGCTGAATTTCACCAAATACTGGTGGATTCCATCTTAGTCACCTTATTTTTCGAATAGACCGCTGCAGACTTCACCAGACAATCACTCACTCTTGTCGTTGTTAAAACTCCTCAGAGTTTCTCGAATTCCATACTCATCGGGGGCCTCAAAGAGGCCATTCTCTACACCGTTGAAGTTGAACAAGGTGGAGGCTGAGGACGACGGCTTTGTCGGCTGTGATGAGGGCGTAGGCAGAAGGAGCGGTGAGGAGTATGGCTTCTTCGTGTAACTCGGGCCGTCCCTCTTCTCCTTGGGAGTAAACTTGAAGAGAATAAGAGTCGATTACCGAATACACCCACGCAGAATCGTGGGGTGTTCCCTTCCACCTAAGCTTCTTTCGTACGATTGCAGATTTGCCCCAATACTGGTATAAATTTTGGCCCAATTGCAAACCGCCACCGAATTCCTTAGAATCCTAAAAGCTGAAACATCCTCTTCTCCTTTTCTTCGTCTCTTACAACTCTCCTGAAGCCAAGCAGTTGGTGATTGTGACCTTCAATTGGTTTGACGGGAAGGGAACCTGTTGGCCAATCGCCTCATTGCGCGAAAGTGATTGGTAGACGCTTGCCCAATCAACAGCATGGAGGGTCAAAAAGAGCGCTCTCGAGAACTTTAGAGGAGGCACCCATCGTTGTCCATCATTTAGAGGAAGAAAAAAATTTTTTTTCAAGGGGAACAGACCTCCGAGGACCGGAACATCTCCCGACGACCGTGTTGCAGATGTAGCTTTTTGCGACCCTCTGGACCGAGGCACTGGTGTTGAAAACGACTCGAGATCCGATCGCTGATGGTGCGCATCATGAGGATCCAGGAGAGGTTGAGATACCGCATGATCGTCAGTCGGGCTCTAAGCGCCACGCGGGGATCGGCACAGTTGATGGCCGCCTGAAAAGTTATTCACTCCGACAACATGCCCATTCACACGTCATGGCCAGTCATGCCACAGAGCGGCGAAACACTCGAGGTTTTATGAGAAAAACGGGACTGAAATCCTTTTGGCGGCGATCACTGCACCACTCCCCCCCCAAACTCGGAGGCTTCATTTTCGCATTACCATGTCCCCTCGTCCTCATATTCGAATCAGTGCCGCCGCTTCATTGTGTTTCAGGCGTCAGAGAACCCAGATGACGATAGATAATATTGTCACTCATGTCCTACGTGGACCTTGCCGCTATTGGCATTCCATCGTCTTCTGTATGGACAGAATCTCCTTCACACCAACCGTTTTCGCAGACGCGTCCGAGGCCAACCATGAGTGTTTGGTCCTTCGCCGGTAGTAAGGTGGATAGACCAACCTAAATGGCTGGTGGCTCCGCAGGCGTCGCCATAATGAAACGCTTCAAACAACCCTCTTCAACCTCACCACTGCCCTTTCCAACCGTAGAGGTAAATGAAAAAACCAAGTTTGCAAGGTCTTATTGGCCTAGTTGTCGTGCGTCTGCCTGTGCGCAAATTGCGGTCTTTCTAAGCTTCTGCAACCCACCCGATTGGTGCGACTCATTATGGTGCCTCCCCTTGTCTCACACACTTTTCGCTGGAAAGGTCTTTCGACAAAAAAGTGGGGTGAATAAGAGGGATACTGGGAGATTGCGCCCAGAAGATGTAGATGGAATAATTAAACTGTCAGGGAAATCGTGAAGGGGACGCCGAAGGCTACCTTCGTTCTGCGCAGGGGTAAACAGATGCACTTTTGCTACATCTACTTATCTTTTGTAAGTAGAAAGGTTATGGACTCACGGCTATTTGGTAGCTAATGTTGTTTAGCCACGGAATGTACATGTACGTGTCGAACCAGCGGCCAATCACGCCCGAGACGAAGAAGCCAAGAAGGAAGGACACCGGCACCTGTCCACGCACTTGCTCGCAGTAGTCCACCACCTCGTTAAAGAAGCTTTTGAAAAAACACGTTTCTTTGTAATGCTTACTTGAAGATGACACTAAATCTCGAGTCACTTACGTCTTCTGCGAGGTGTTGAGCACGAGCCAGTAGATAATTTGAATGAGGTAGTGGATGAACAGGTAGACGAGTAAGTCCAGCCACACCAGTTTATAGAGGCTTCCTTTCCATCTGAGTGGGAGATAAGAAGGCGGAACGAGGCGCCGTTTAATAAGCAATAATTTGTGTAGCCTCTCTTCCACCTCTCCCTACTACTGAGGGGCCAATAGGGCTGGTTAAAGAACTGCGAGAGGCGCGTTGGTGAGTCTTTCTGCGGTGTGCGTTTCGTCGCATCTCCAAATGTACTTATCGTCTACTCTTTCTTGGAACCCGTCGCCTTAATACCACGGCAAAACGCTCAGTTCGCTACTTCCTGCATCTCGAGGCATCCTTTTTCAATTCGGCGTTGACTGTAGCCCACCAGTGAAGGGCTAATGGATTCCCGCGAGTCTGGAGCATTCAATTAACGGGTTGGCAATAAAGACTCGGGTAAATTTGAGAAACTGCTGACTCTACTTGGATCCAACGGTTCCACGGTGTACAGGACCAAATGCCCCGAACAAACTTGATGTCCGTGGATGCCAGACGAAAGTCGACGATAAACTGTCTGCCGACAAACAAACGGAATTGATAATACGACTAACGGTGGAGTGAATTGGAACCTGGCGCAGATGGAGAGTGAAATGGCGCGAGAATCTTCTCGTACAAATGAAGTGACAGCACACAGAAAACAGCGAAATTCCCCGTACTTCAAGTAGGCCCGGCGTATGGGAAAATAAACTTCGCCAGCACAACGGTAAGTAAATTTCTTCCAGAGTCGACCACGCGGCTTTCAATGTGATTAACTTTATTTCTACCTGGCCGGGTTTCTTCGAGACGGTGACATTATATTGCGGAGGCGACTGGGACCTAATTCCACTCACGCCATAAAATTTCCATCAACTTAATCTGTGCCCCATCAAACGTCCTACTGATTACATTTAAGTAACTTTTTAAATTCAATCGATGTTTGTGGAATTCTACAACCCGATCCGATGATTCCCCGCAAAATCCCGCTTCACAGTCCCAGTGGGCACCATGGGAGACGAGGTGGACCCTTCCAAGGCGGCCACAGACCACTTCCCACTGCCGACCGAGAACCGGGAGACGGGGCGAGGGATTCAGACGGCCTGTTTCACATCTCGACAACTTCCTTGGTTGCTCCCCTGCCCACGAGGGGACTGCGACAGGAGCGTTCGTCGTCGCGGCAAGGCGTGGAGCAGTGAAGGCGCCTCCCTCCCTCCCTCCTCCCTCTGCCTTCCCGCCCCCCGCCTGTCCTCCCGCCCTCTCTCCCTCTCTCTCCCTGCCGCAAACGCTCCTCGCAGTGCGCGGCATGTGGCTCACCTTCCCTCGTTCACACCAAAGTGGAGGCCGTGGCAGCCTCTCTTCCCCCGTTCTCACGCACTCGAGAACGCGCATTTCACAAGCACTTTATGGTCATCTTCGCGTAAGATGTTTGCCAACTCTCCATGTGACGACGCGCGCTAATTGCTTTGGTGCCTTGGGAAAGTGTCGTTCGTGTGGAGAATCTGTTGAGTTAGGGACCAGCCCCCTTTTTCCCTCGCAAACCTCCGAGCGCCTTTCACCTGGCGGCCTCCGGGGGATTCGGCCGAGTCCACGTCTCTCCTGGTCGTCCGCGGGGAAGAGAGCGAGGCGAGGCGCCCGCTAACTTTGTCCTCCGCCCCAGGAGAGTTAGTCAAATGAACTGGCGGCCACCGCGACCCTCGGGATCAGAAGTCCCGTCTGATCGGGCTGCTCTCAGGTTGCAAGCAACACATCGTCGGCGGAATGAGTGACCGTCGCTTCGAGGAGTCGGTCCCGATCGCCCGCTTCGAGCATGAAGCAGGAGGAGGCGATGCTGCTATGAGACGCTGCCTGACGGCCCGTCTTCCCCGGCAGAATCGTCAGAGGAGGATGCGATTGGACCCGTCGGAATACGGACGGTGGACGGACGAGGAGACGCCGCGAGGTGGCGAGCCATGCGTCGGCAGTCACCGAAATCTTGCTTCGATGTGCAGTTAACAGGCCAATTTCAGCGTAAAGTGGACCTAAACGCCCTGACGGAGACCTGCGCCTTCTGCGAGGACCCTCCAAATCGAGGTGACGCGCACGCCGCAGCTCCACGCTCTCCATGGCAACCTCAGCGGCGATTCCAACCACCAGACAGGTCGAATTGAGGGCTGCGATCCCGCGATGGCACCCGTCGCCCTTGGCGCGCGTTGCCGCGGTCCCCTTGCGGTGAAAACTGAATTTCTCAGCGCATTCACACTTTTCTGGCCTTGTGGGATGCCAGAAGACGTGGCGGGTCCACCGAGGCGTGGACGCGAATGCTATTCCGGCCACTTTGGCCATGTCCTGCATCCGGACGCTTCCTGACCAGCGCCACGCCGAGAAAGTCCCGTCCACCCACTGCGATGGGGTGAGGGGTGTTCTCTGTCGTGAGAGCGCACATTCCTATAGCCGCCTCTTCACCTGTCAACCAGTTTCTCGACGCGGCGACCGCAGGGAGACACTCCGGTGGCAAGTGGTTGTGACAAAATTAACCTTCTCCGTCGTCGAGCGCGAGCGGGCGAGGCGGTGGCCACCCCCACGCCAGGGACCGGGGGTCTTCCGGCCAAGGCCCGTGGGGGCGGGAAGAGGCGCACCGAATGCAGTCACACAGCATGTCAGGGTTAGGCGAGGTCAAAGGTTACCTGGCGAGCAGTTTGAGGAAGATGAAGCTCCCACTGCCGTCGGATATGTCGTCGAGGTAGGAAATAGACATGCGTCACGGAGACCGCAGACACCGCAACGATGCTTCTGGCAATTTTGCGTTCAACTGAAACACCGCGCACACAAATACACACACAGCTGAGTAAGTAGACCTCTAATTCCTCAAGGTCATCGGCGCCGACCAATCAGATTGCAGTGTTTGGTGTCAACCAAAATCGTTGCCATCGCCAGCGTCGAGGAGTGAATATTTTCTAGACAAATGCACACACACACACACACAAACACACACACACACTGCAATAAAAGTGGCAATAAGACGCCTCTGTTTGACTTTATTCCCCTTCACATATCCAAAATTTTGACTATCAACTGACCCGCATTCACAAAATGGTGTCTTTCGTTTACCACGTTCATTTTGACATGGAATTTGCGGTGTCGCCGAGATCGGATTTGGCCCCCTCGGTTGCTGAAAATGACCTTGCGCCCACCCCCACGGCCCTCCTTCCCCTCCCCCCCCCGCCCCGCGGGGCTTGGGCGGGCCGAGGGACAAGGCCAAATCGAGTCGTCGTGGGACGCCCCTCCCTCCCGACGCCGGCGGCCGCGGAGGAGAGCGCGGACAGAGCGGGCCGCCTTCCTGGGGCCCCGGCCCCGGTCCCTCCTCGCCCCGCTCTCGCGCTCTCGCGGTGCGGCCTCCCCCCTCGAGGTGGAAGGGAGGGCGTGTGGCGAATCGCCGCGCTTTCACAGGCCCCAACACCACCTCCCCCTCCCCCCCCGCGCGCGCGCGCCTCTGTTTACGGGGCCGCGCTTCCACACTGGCATGTCTGGCAACCGGAGTGGCAAAAATCGCCCCGTGAAGGTGGTTCTGAAGGTCGCGGTTTAGCGGCACTCACGGCGGCGGCGAGTGACTGCCTACGGCGGTGCGGTGCCGCGCGGTTGCTGTGCCGACTTCTCGTCGCTCGGCGGCAGGACTCGTCTTTCGGGCCATGGAAGATGCTGGAGCGAAGGCCTCAGGGCTTCCTTCTCCGCCCTAAAAATGCGGGCCACGGCGTTCTGCTGGCCTCAGGGTCCTCGTCAGTCAGGCCGCCGCGTCCCGCCTCGTCTCGCCGCCCTCGCGAGCCCGCGCCAGGCTGTTCCAATCGCGTCTGGAGCTCCTGACGGCGAGGCGAGGCGGTGCGGGCCTGTTGGAGCCGAACTCGACACCGCCTCGGTGGTCGGGCTCTGGCGCCCCGCCCGTCCACAGACGCCTTCGTCTCCGAGGGTCTGCGCCACCCCGGCCGGGAGGACATGAGGCCGCTCAAAAATACCACGTCTCTTCCTTTTCCACAAAAGGCACACACACACACACACACACACACACACGGGGGGGGGGAGCGGAGGAGGTCAGTGCGGGGGTAATTACAGCGGGGCGGGGAGTCGGCGAGGCGGCGTCAACGCTCCGTCCTCCCCGTGGAGTCACACCTTCGTCGATGTGGCGCTCGAATTCGGCCGCCCGGCGCTGACAACGTACTTGCAAGTCTGACCGACTGCCACCTAGAGGGAGAAACAGGCGTGGACGAGTGGCCAAAACTCTCGCCAATCATTCCCCTCGACCCCCTCACCACCTCCCGCCCCGCACCCCCCCCCCGCACCTCCCCGCACCCCCCCCCGTTCCCCGTCTCCGGGGCGTTGGGCGCACAAAAACGGAAGTGAAAGGGGAGAAGTGGCTCACCGGGCTCCGCCCTCCGCTTCGTCCACAGGCCGGAGAGGCAGTCGCAGGGTCGGTGCGCGACGACCAGGTTCGTCAGTCTGCAGGGGAGAGCACGGCGGAGTGGCTGGACGGAGCCAAGCGGGCGCGGTTTACCGTCAACCGGGAACTCACTCATTTGTCTCCGTCGTGTAGTCGGTGTTGGCCAACTCCTCGGCGACACCCTTGACGAAGTCCTTGAGGTTGTCGTCCTCCACCCCCTTCATGGCCTTCGTCTCGAAGGTGGCCGCCTTCAGGGTCTCCGGGTAGGTCGACTCCTCCATCAGAACGGTCCGGTAGCTCACGTCCAGGTTGTAATCCAAGATGTCCGAGGTCTCGAAGTCCTCGTCGTCGTCGCCGAAGGGATTCATCACGCACAGCGCCACCTGGACGCGGATTTCACAGCTCCAATGTCAACGTTTCCACACCCACACCCACAGACGGCCAGACAGCCAGACAGACAGACGTGGAACCGACCTTGAGCCAGCCCATGAGGAAGAGGAAGTAAAAGATGCTGAAGATGGGGACGAAGAAGTCGACCACCGGGTCGCCCGGCACCTTGGGCACCTCGAGGAACTGGGAGGCGAGAAGCTCGCAGCAGAAGTAACTGCACACCGCGATGATGACCACCTTGGAGGGGGCAAAGCACACAGATTTAGACGCGGCCTGAGACGTGTCTACATCTTTTCGCGCCTTCAGCGACCGGAGGGGGACCCCGACGCCGCGTCCGGACGTCTCCAGCCTCCCGTCACCGCCGCTGGGACGACAGGGTCCGGTCTGGGCCGAGGCGACTCGGGCGGATTCGATTCAGAAGCGGACATCGCCCAGTTCTTCTTCTCCTTCTTCTTGAACCGCCTTCCGACTTTGGCTTGTCAGCAAAGCATCCTTGGCGAAGGGCGCCTACGAGAATTTTCTAGGGGCCGCGGAAAGCGAAAAAGTTGGTGGTAGAAACTCACTTGGGTGTAGACGAGGGGCATCATGATGCTGCTGAAGACCTCCAGAGTCTGCAGTTGCGAGCGGAAATCGCCAATCTCCTGAAATGGAATGAAATCGGGTCTGTGTGAGGTCTCCAGCGCCTTCCCACCCCGGCGGGACGGTGGACGGGCCACGCAGCCCCCAAGTTGATCCGCCGCTTGCTCGCACCCACGTGGGCGTTTTGTCCGCCCCTGCGACAACCTCGACGAAGTCCGCCTTCTACTGCAGGTGAAGCTGTTCTCTCCATGGACGCGAGGTCTCCCAGCCTGTCCCGCTTGCGACAACTTCTCTGCCAGAGCGTCGGCGGATGGCTGAGTGGACGCACACTCCGCGGTCCCCCGCCGAGGACGCTTCCGCGGCGAGCCTCGAGGCCCTGAGGACCTCTCGCCGGCGAACCTAGCTCTTTTTCCTGCTCCACTGCGCCGCACAACGAAAATCGAGGCTTTGCGCTTAGGTGTGGATCTTCCGTGCCCCTCCCCCCCGCCCCCCTCCGCCTGGCATCATTTCAGGGATTTTTTCGAAGAAGCCTCTTCCAGGCAATGCGACGCCTCCTCGACGAGCTCGTGCGACACACATGCGAGAGGTGGCGAGGTAAACAGATCCAAAAATCGGGTGGGCGCAAAAAGAAGACATCAAAAAAACTGCCTGTGACCTTGAACATGTAGCCAATCATGCGAGGGTCGGGGATGTTGCCGTGGAGACCGGCCTTTTGGACCAGTCTGACCGCCCACTGGAGGGGCACCCAGTACTCGGGCAGGTAGCGTTGCCGCGTCTGCTTGAAAGTAGTACATGGCGATGGCCTCAAAGGCGCGGAATCTCCTGTTCGGTGATGATCTTCCCGAAGGTCTCCTGCACCTCTACAAGACGAGGGAACAAAAGGGGGTCGCCGTTAGGGGGCCACCGGGCGGTGGTCTGGTCTCCGACGCCTCAAGAGCGACTTCTGCCCCGAGATGGGCAAGTCGTCGTGAGCGATGGAGCCACGAGAAAAGCCAGAGAAAAAAAAGAAAGTAGGGAAGCGGCACCTGAATCTCCCAAGAACTTCTCCGCAAGCTACACGTGAAGAAATGCCACCAAAAGGATTGGTTGAGGCGATGCGAGTCGCCCAGACTCCATCAGCCGGATGCCTTACTTTGATCGCGGTTGAACCCCTGCAGCGTGGCCCTGATGCTCCACTCGTCGCCGCCCTCAAAGGGGTTGAACACGTCAACTGCCTCGTCCCTGGCGAGCGCGGCGCTCAAACAGTCCTCCCCCAGCACCGTCTGACGGTAGAGATTCGCCTGATTGTACATCGACGCCAGACCGCCGTCGAAGGGGGTTCGCGGGGTGCTGTGCTGATTCCGCCGAAACTACACCCGATAGGAATGAGAAAAGAGAAAGAAGGAGAGGACGGTGATTGCAACCTCTCTGGTTGTGGGGTCATCCGAAACCAATTCTTGAAGAAAAGAAGGCATGGAAGAGGCCCGAAGGGACGCACGGGGAGTGAACCGTGATCCGCGCCTTTATTTTCCACCTAAAAGGCCACTTTTCTGCCCTTCGCCAGGTCAGTACTCCCGACCCGGGGCCAGACGGTGCGGCGCCTTGCTCCTCGGTTCGCCGTTGCCTCAACTAGCGCCTTCGTTTTCGGCCTCAGGTGGCCTTTTGAAGGCAAGTTCGTTGCTGCCTGCCCTTCCTTCAGGTAACTTAGGACAGGCAGGGCGTAGGTCCACCAGTCAGGGACCGGTGGAATAAAACACCCACCTGCGAGATGCTCCATGGATGTTGGTCCGCGTGCTTCAACTTCTTGCGTCGTCTGCACCTGCACGCCGGTTTCCAACAACACTTCTTGCCATTCTCATCGTCAGCCCCGCTGTCCTCATCCACCTGCTTGAAACGATCAGCAATTTGGTCGCTGATTCGGCGCATCAGGAGGATCCACGACAAATTCAAATACCTCATGAGTGAAAGACGAATGTCTCGCGATACTGCTTTGTCGCCGCCGTTCACGTAGGACTAAAAGGTAACAAAAACACGAGTTAAAATTTGAGCCACCGTGTCACCTCATTCAAATCTCCGTGTGGTTTTCCGATCGAATACAAAAATATTTAGTGAAAATTTGTATAATCGACAACAAAATATAACGCCCCGTTCTGATTGGCCGACCGAGGGGCAACTCTGATTGGTTGGAGGCTTTAGAAGGCAATTTTTGCCCCATTTGCCTCGGTGAGGAGGGAATTTTCAAAGAACACCAACTTACCATTGTAGTGTAGGCCACATGGTTCATCCAGGGAATGTACATATACATTTTATACCATCGCCCGATGACACCCGAGACAAAAAAACCCAGCAGGAAGGAGACAGGAATGTTGCCTTTCATGCCCTCGCAGAACCGAACGACGTCTTCAAAGACACTACAAAGACAGAGCGTGAGACCTTCAGTAGGTCAAAAGGAGGGACGAACACCGGGGCTGGGTGCTTCTCCACCTAGTCGCGCATCCTCCTGGTGAGACGAAAGCTGCTTTAAACACGTGACTAGTTTCGTTGGCTCACCGTTTTTGCGGCTCGGGGAGGACGTAACGGTAGGTCAGACTGATGGCATAGTAGACCAGCAGGTAGAGCATCAAGTCGACCCAGACGAGTTTGTAGAGGCTCCCTTTCCATCTGAAAAAGGCCGTCAATTAAGAGGGAGTCCGGTAGCGGTTTTATGCCTGTGTCCGACACTGTCGTGTCTGTCTGCCTCTGCCTCTTGTCAAAATGCCGACTCGACCCACTTATTAAAGCAGATGACAAGTTTTTAGGGGGCTTGGGGGAGGCAAACGTCTCCACCGAGCAACTTTCGCACGGCGGACAGAAGGGGAGAGTGTGAAGGTTCAAGTCGATTTGTCCAGATGCTCCTGTCACATATCAGTGACAGTCATTATTCTTCCACGCTGCACTCATCGTAAACGCCGAGTACCGGAGACTGCGGGGAGTCTCATCAACCCCGCCTTGGATCAAATCTGGACTGAAGCAGGGGGCGGCAATCGCACCAGCACTTCCTCCATCAACTGAATACCGCCTCTTCTAATCGGGATGGGGAGACATCTCTGTGGCCAACGCCGCGAAACTCGGATGTGAACGCGGCGGTGGTTGAGCGCCAAACCGAGCAAGCGCGTCTCTCCCTCCGTGAAAACGCTCGTATCGCCCCACCGAGGCCATAATTCGCCGAGGAAGCCGGAGGCGGGGGGGGGGGGCGGGAAGCGGGGGGAGCGGAGGAATTTTATCGAGTGGGACCAACTCCCGGACACCTCGGGGGCTGAGGCCGCATTCGGGAGAGGCGCACTTGGCGGCAAGACAAGCCGAAGGCCGTTTTTATCCTCTCCTAATCTATCGATCCCAAACACAGTGCTGCGCGCGGATCAGTCGATTTATTTATCGATCGCCGATAAATCGAACTGCGGAGCGACCACCCAAGTGGGAGCACTGTGGCTCGTGGCGTAGCGCGGCACGGCGCGGCGCGGCGCGGCATTTAATTAAAAGTTAAGCCAAAACAAATTTGTGGTGGGTGGGTGGGCGGGGCGGGGCCGGGGTCGAGGGCGGGGGTCAGGGAGGGGGGGAGGCAGAGGCGTTACCTTCGAAGAATCTTCATAAAAAATGAAGGCTCCACTCCCGTCGGAGATGTCATCCACGTAGGAGATCGGCATGGTTGAGACTGATGCTGTGTGTGTGTGTGTGTGTGTCTCCTCTGAGCCTATGATGCGTGCATGTGCTGACAAATAATGTGTGGAATGTTGCTACCAGACTCACACGCTCACACACGCACGCGCTTACGCGCACGCACGCACGCACTTACGCGCACGAGGCACATTCAAATTTTGAGGTCAGCGCTTGAGAAAAGCGTAATGTGCCTCCCCCCCCCTCGTAGGACGTGCTGCCACACTGTTCCCCCCCTGCCCCCCCCCCATCTCCCGTCATCACTGCTGCGGTGAAACGCGGTGCAAACTCACGTGCGGAAAAGGAATCGGGCGGTGCGGAGGCAGGTGAACTCCCAGTTGGCGTCGGTCTGCTCGAAGAGAGGAACTGTCATTGTCGGAGTGATGTCAACCGCCAAATCGCGACAGTGGCTTTCCCACTCGCTGCATCTCTCACGTGGCGTCCCGTGTGTGGTCAACGCCGCTCACTCACTACCCACACACGCACTCGGTGTGGGCGCGTGCGTGTGTGGGTGTGTGCCAATTCGCTCGCCGTGTGTGCCGCTCGCAGTGACTCCTTTGACTGCGCCATTCCACACGCCTTAACTCGCCTCTCCTTCGCTCGCATTAAGCGCAAGCGAGTCCACCTGGCTCCAGACGCCGGTGTCACCAGCGTGTCAGCTGCCTCCCCCCCGGCCCCGCCCTTTTGGCCCCGAGACAGACCGACCCAGTCGGACTGCCGTCCAAGGTCGCCGCCTCGTGCCAACAGGCGACTCACGCCCCCGCGGACGCCACCAATCGCCAGATTGGGGATCTCCTCCTCCCGCCAATTCCCCCTCCCCCCCCACAGGGGCCACGAGGGGAAGGAGGGCCTCAATGAAGAACCGCGCCGCCCTCTCGTCTGCCGCCTCTTCAGCCTTCGGCCTCAACTCTGCACCAAATCGAGCTGCGTGGATGATTTTTACAAGGTGACCACTCGGTAGAACTCGCACACAAAGAGGCTGAAAAGCCTCGCCTTCAAGGTCGAGAGAGGAGGGATTTGATTGGTTGGAAGAAAAAGAGCAGAAGATGCGATCAAATGACGCAAAAATTAGTGGGAGGGGGCGTCTTCGAGTTGACGAGACACCCACACAGACAGTAGATCAAAACAGAAGGCAACCCCCTCCTTCCACCCGAGAGAGCGTGTTTATGCGCGCGCAAGGAACTCCTCCGCGGAGTCCAGACGGTCAGAACTCGTCCAAATCCGTCCGAACCAGAGCCAAGTGGATGGACAGACACATCGGACTAGGGCGGTGACCCAATGCCCGCAGCGTAACTTCGACAACAGAGGAGGCGCCAGCCTAAGTGATTCATTTCTCCCCCCCCCCCCCGGCAAAATAAAACCAGGTAGACCGAGTAGGTCGGTTCCCCTTGTCAGAAGGCAAATGATACACACATACGCGATGCATACATTATGATTGTACGTGTGGTTGTTGTGTGTGTCACCAAGCAGATGCACCATTTGGGGGGGGGCGAGGTGGAAGAGGGGCTGCAGGGTCGAGGGGGGGGGGGATGTATCACAGAGTTTCTTACAGAGGGGGCGAGGCCGAGGGCGGACGCTCAGCCCTCCCCTCCGTATCGCCTCTCCAGCTCGGGCAGCCGGATCCGCACCTCACCGTCGGGCACTGCGGAGGGTCGACTCGCTGCACTCGGCGCCCTCGGACGGCCGAAAGCTTCAGTCGCGGAGGCGTCTAAAACTAGCAGTCAATGTGACAGGCCACCGTGGCGGAGGCAATATTAACGAGAAGAAGTCTACTCCCTGCAGGACACAACGCCTCGTCGAGGGTAGCGCGGCCAAACGCGAAATCAGCGGAACGGACAGGACCTCCTGTGGCAGAGGGCGTTTAAGAGAGCTCCTCTTCGGGACCCCCTCGACCTCCAGACTACGCTATTGCCAGCCCCGGCAGCCATGGCTGCAAGGCTTCAGCGCAGATCTGCGTTCTCCCCCACAAACCCACGACGCACTCGATGTCCCGTGACCTCGCGGTAGAAGCACCCCTCCAGAAAAGGTCAAAAAAGAGCACCTCGAGCACCTACTCCATGGGACCTGGCGAGCGCACCGCTCGCGACGGGGTTCCAAGACCTCTCGGGTGAATAAAACCAGACCTCAAAGTGCATTGCACTCGACTAGGACGAACGGGGAAAGCAGTGCTGAAGAATGTCAGCAGACGCGGAGGTCAGGTGCTCTCCGACTACCGTCCGTCCACCGTCCGGCGCGATTGTCCGGCCGATGTGAACAAACCAGGAGCGCAAAGAAAGACAAATTTACCAAGCCAGAACGTGGTGTTGACGTAGAGTCTCGCCACAGGAGGCACGACGACTGGTGCTGCCGGTGCCGGTGCCACTTGCTGATGGTTGTTTGCGGTGGGTGGTGGTTGGCGGCTGCGGCTGCGGTTGCGGCGGTGGGAAGAGCTGATTTCCATCAGATTCGGCATGAATTTCTCCAATTGCGAGTACGTCTGGGACCACAGGAGAGCCTCCCTCGAGCCCGCCTCAGCGTCCCGCACCAAAATCGGGCGCGGTGTCCTGCGTCCCGGTGTACAACACCAGCAGCAGTTTTTTCAAACGACTCCCGAACGGCGTCATTCTAAAATGGTGGAGATCATTTCACTCGAGAACTTGTCTACGAAAAGTGTAATTGCGAGATCCGGACAAACGCACCAGAGAGTCCGAGATATTCGCTTTAATGTACTTCTCCATGTAGGTCAGCATGCGTCGCCAGAGGCGGGAGCAAGGCCTCCAGGGCGTAGAGGGGGACTTGACGGTGTTGAAGAAAAACCTTCTTCAGCAGTGGAAATTGCGCGCATCCGAGGATCCGTGTACTCGGCAAGGCTCCGGGCACTGTAGCGGCCGAAGGTCCCTCCAATCCGGAGGTACTCGCGCCACCACCGACAATTCCACCGCCAAGATGTTGGACAAGAAGCCGACGGTTGAAAGGTTTGCCTTGACTGCCAGCCTCGCGGGCCATCCGAGCTCGGCAGCCAGGGCCTGTGGAGTGTAGGAAGGAGGAAGAGACCGACGACCCCGCCTGTACACGTAGTTGCGGAGGTTGGAGAACCTCGTCAAAGTTGACGCTTTCGAGGAAGTGGTGAGGAGAGGAAAGAGGACCTAGGCGAGAGGGCAACAATTCAACCTACCGGGAAGCTGAGCAGCTCAACGCCGAACTTGATGGAAAACGACAACGTGGAAACCATTTAATTCTTAGCGGAGACTTGAGGAAGCCTCGTGGGAAAATAATTCCGCCTTTCCTACATGCTGACGCTAAAAGTGAAACGTGCGTCAATCTGTCGTGACTCGGGGCGGAGTGAACTACCTCGTTGAAGCAAGTCGAAGCCATTTTGAGCGCCGGTGAGGAGGTGGAGGAATAGGCGAGAGGAGGGCGCGCTGGAGGAGGGCGAGGGCGTCGGCACGAACCTCGCGGTCGAGCGTCGACGGAGAGACGCGCGATAGCCTGCAGCAGCGCTCGCCAACAGGAGGGCCCAGAGGAAGTCACTGATCGCGTTAGTACCAGTGTGTCTTTGGCCGAGGTTCTCGTCGCCGACTGTCTCGCCCCGGCGGCCCCCGTCGCCCTCTCTGCCTCCTACCGTGGTCCGCGCCGGCTTAGTCCACTCCCCACGTAAATGGAAGGTGCGCGACCTGAGAGAGGGTGTAGGCGAGGTCCAACAAACCGCTGAAGAGGCGAAAGAAGAGGGCCGTGAAGATAAGTCCTCGCTGTCTTTGTCCATTCTTCAGCCTCTTCTTGTTGTAACTAATCAGTTCTGCACCCGCCAACTTATCCATTGGCCATTTGCAATGGACCTCGTATATGCCAATGAACATCCACCTTCTCAACCCTCCTCCCACCCCCTGTACTCTCCCCCCCCTCTTCCAACTTCCGCTTCGAAAATCTCGTTTTGCCCCGAGTGTTGGCTCAATACTGTCTGCTCGGAGGCGTGAGGAAAGAGCACTTCAAAGCCCACAAGAGGCGGCACCCACCTGGAGGGCAATCGCGCTAGGTGAACGGATCGGGGGCCGAGCGTCGGGATATCGAAGAGGGGCGGCGAAACACGCTCGTTGGCACTGGTGCTGGCCGAGGTCTTGCGCACTATGGAGGACTTCGGTGTGGTCAAAACCGCCTCAATGAAGACTCGCAGCGTGTGAACGCGTTACTGAAAGGCGAAAAAAAAGCACTGACACGACGCCAAGTAGTGCGGGACTGTGATAGGGCACCGATCAACGCGCTCCGTCCGTTGTACAATAAGGCCACTAACTCGATATTTTTTGGGGTGTGCTATGATTGTTCGGTGGAGTGCATGTGATTTGTGGGCACGTGTGTCAGAAGTCGACTGGAAAGGAGGATTGAAGTCGCAGGGGCCTTTTCGAGGGAGCGGTGGCAACACCAGTCTCGCTGAAGTAAGCCGCAATCACACTTGGCAAACGAAGGCGTGAAGACGGGACGAAGGTCGCGCGCTCGATCGTCCACTTATTTCCCTCTCTGCGAGAGCGTTGCAAGAGGGCGCGCGTTTCGTCATTTGGCGGGTCGTGCATCTGTGCTTCTGCTTCTCTCCGAGTGCGTTCTCCATGTTCTAAACAGGGCGGTTGGACGAGTCATACGTGGGAAATTAGCGCAAACAGCGGGTTGGTCGTTCCATTATTCAGGCATCTTAAGGGACGTCCTGGGACGGAAAGGAGTTGGGCTCCCCACCACTTAACCACAGGACTCCGCATCTAAGCCAAATAGCAAGGGTGAAGCAATTACTCATCGCCTCTCATTGGGGGTGACGCGTAGGAAGCAAAACAAGTCTCACTAAACCTGCAAAAGGAGAGAGCGAACAGCGCAACACGTCACTTGGAAACATCCTATCGTCCTCTCCGTGAATTTACAGAATACCGATTTCCAGTCGTGTTACCAGACCGATGAGGCAGGGCAAAGGCGGGCGGCAAACCCGGGGACACATAAAGGTGTGGATCCTGTTTAAAATGGACGGGTCGGTGGTCAAGATGCGAAATTGCTCGTACTGTGAGTAGGGTAATTATTCTACTGGGACAGTGTGTTGTAGTCAAAAAAGAGGAAGCGGTAGCGCAACTCGAGAGAGAAAAAAATACTCTCGTTTTCGGGCCACTTCATTGGCTCGACAAGTTATTGAACAGAGACGAAACCTCAGAGATAGAGCAACGTCGAAGCAAGTACTGGGGACCTCGATAAATCAAGGTATTCGCGGGCTCGTAGTTCGAATGCGGGCTCACCAAGATTAACGCAGGAGGTATCCCGTCAGGACCAGATGGACCGCATATGTTGTACTCCCTTCACTGCGAACTAGTGGGCATTCAACTGGTGAAGGACGGTTCGGAGTTTAGCATATATAATTAATAGCTGAAGTGATCCCGATCGCAGACTTAACCTCGCAGTCCCCAGGCCACTCTAAGCTTCGTTTGCGGGACCGCACGCCATGCAGTCGCACTGCGAACTATAGGGTCCAAAGAGCGTGGGGTAGGTGCGGGACAAATAACCTAGGTTTGTGAATGTGTGAGTCTACGAATAGCCCTGTCCACGACGTTGACAAGGACCATGGAAGAGAACTGTTCCCCGCGTACGACGCTTCCTATACCAGCGCATGCTTGGATACGTTGGGTCACAGTTCTCGGAGAACTGAGGTCCCTTCGATAGTGACACCTGCGCGGTCCTGTCTCTCACGACCAGGCTCTGTTGGACATATGACCCTCTAACGGACTCAAACTTGTCTCCAGGCCACACATTGTGGGACGAGTGGGAACTAATACTCGCAGGGGTTATCGCTGTGGGTCATTCGCTCAGCTGTGGCCGCAGTACTCCGTACATCTACTGTAATTTGTTCAGATCTACGCGAGGGTCGAGGGTCAGCCTGCGTGGCAATCCTTGACTCGCGAGTGCTGCGTTTGCACAACCGAGTGGGCACGCTTGTTCAGAGACCGGAGTCTGCTTGAAAGGAGTCAGAAAGATCACCCGTCTCGAGTTAATGGAAAACAGCATGCTGCGGAGAGCTAGGATTCGTTAGTACTTGACTTCTGAGCATAAAGGATCTTCGCAGAGAGAGTATTCTCCGGCCGCTGCCAGGAGAATGGAGAGTGCGAGGTACATCTGTAGGGATTAAGAGCGTGTGTGAGAGGAAGCGGTAAACGCCTCCCGCCGATGCTTAAGCGGATCTTTGGAAGCATATGGCGGCGCACAGAAGCAGCCATACAATAAAATGAGATGGATGGTGCTACTGAAAAATGCGGCAACGCATATTAACAATGAGAGAGCAAGAGAAGAGGAATAAGATATGTAAGGACGTCGTTCGTGACTGAGAGCGCGCCATGGGGCCGGCCTCGTGGGAGTGGACGGGAGAGAGGACACGGGTGAAAGAAGGAACGAAAGAAATTAAGGACTTTTTTAGGTATTCTATTCAACCGGCGATTCCTCACCCATGGCCTTGCTCACTGGCCAGACTCACACACTATTCCCTGTTTCATCGAGCTGTGACCCCTCCAAAATCCTCGGGCGCAGTGAGCCTTCTAGACTCTCGCTCCGCGTCGTAGGTGTATGGGGAAGGCGCCGCGCGCCCACAGGACCCTCGGAGGGAGACCAAGATTGATGGTTTGCCTGAATCGTGCGCGGTGTGACGGCCACCCCCAAACCGCAAATTTCGCGTCAACCTCCCCTTCCGCCTTAAGCAGGTGCAATCCAGGTGTCCACCCGGAGCACACCACCTGTCGGGCCAACTCAGGCGCCTGACCTCTCAGGCGCGCTCCGGTCTCGCCGGTGCGTCTGCCGAGGCCTCGGCGAAGCCACCGGGTGAACTCTGGGGGCAGCAGATCCCGCGGTGGGTGGCGTCGGCCTGCTGACACGGGGGGTAGGTTGCTAGGTCGATACGATGTGACTCTCAGGACACGTGTGCGAGGCGATGATAGTGGAGGGGAGAGGCCGTTAGAAATGTTAGACCAGTGATGCGTTGTTAGGCCAGGACGGACGGATGAGACGAGGCAGCAAGTATCGTACGGAGTGGAGAATTTTAAGTACTATGAGATTATTACGGACCTCTCATTCTTGCGGTTAATTGTCTGGACTTGTGGATTCAGGGGCGCTTTACGCAGATGGACTGGGGTATTCTTTGCAGCTATCATCACTGCTAATGTGCAGATGGGATAGTCACGGAGAGCTGAGTCGGGTAGCGATGCTAGAAGAAACTGAGTCCGATATGTTAGTGCCCGCTCTTAAGTTATTCGAGAAGTTACACAGTAGAATTTCGCCGGTCAGTGAAATCAAGAGGAGATGACGAAGAGTGGACGGGCATGTTGTGGGCTGATCCGGCTACTCACAAACGTATTTATGTGGTATATGGATGAAGCGAATGAAGCTGTCCAACGCAGGTCCATAACTAGAGCCGCGAGGTATGTCTTACAGATATGTAAAACCCACGATGGAAAGCAATGACACTTTAGAGAGTAAAACCCATCAACATTCTTCAACTTATAATGGATGTCCAAAAGTGTCAATAAGCTGCATAAATGGTCTTTGGGATTGGCATAAAATGGCAGAAACGAATATTGAATTTCCGGCATGAACTAGAAAGGGGGTGGCTGGGTGGGTCAACGGACGCTCAGAACATAAAAAGAGACCCTGGTGCTTGTTGGCCAACTCCTCTCTTGCCGTAAACCCTCTAGTCCTTATTTAGTTCCGTAAGATTCGCCAGGCTTGCAGTTCAGAGTCTACTCCCACGCCACCACTCATCACATCCAGCCAGGAATTGGTGGAGTGTCACTTCGTGCGGGATGTCAACCAAATGTCGACGCAACCAAATGATACCGTCGAGAGTTGAGGGGGCAATTCTGTCCGGTTACTTACCAGAGAGCACTGATCCAGGCTAGTGTCAGGCAAAACCTGTGCTCCTCTGCCCCCAAATGGTTTCTGGTCGGATGTCAAGGTGTCCTCCGCAAGCTAATCGTACCTCCGCCGAGTGGTGAGGCGCATGAGAGCCCCTAGGGTTGGACGGAGGAAAGAAAACAGCTAAAAAAAAAACACAATCCCAGAGTGATGGAGAGGGCTGGGAGTTTATTTTGCTTCTCTGATAGATAGATAAGGAGCACTACTATGGACTTCGAATTCCGTGCAACGACTCCAGCCCGATGAGATAATCTGGATTTCTTCGCGCAACAGAGCGACCTTTCGATGCTTGAACACTCCTCAACCGTTCGAGCGCGCTTGGCGGCTTTGGAGCGGCGGTAGCAACATAGTGTTCATTCCGTACGCGCTCGGGGCAGATATGTGGCAGAGTTGGAAGAGCTTTGTTTCGCAGTGCGTAGGCCGAAGTCGGGTAACGACACAGCAATCATCGTATGATGGCGTTCTGTACGAGAGCGTTTACTCTCAGGTGGGTCTCAGAGTGGATGCAAGCCGTGGAAGCCCGGGAGGAGGGCCGGTTGAGGGTCCTTCATAATCCCCGTTGCTGTGGTGGAGGTGTTCAGGACGGTGTGAGAAGTGTGGCGGAGTTCCCAAGTTCGCTGGACACGCACGTTAGCGGATCCCGCTAGGCGCTTCAAGTCAGCTAGGCTTATAACGTGAAACCCAAACCACCCCGATGGTTCCGAGCTGAATGACAATGATACGTTTTTATTAAACTGGAATTTTAAATGAATGACACTTAACCTTGTATGTAGACTAATTCTTAGACGTAGCACTGTCAGGAAGGCCAGAGATAAGGCGAGCCCTAGGACGTGGACTGATAAACTCTTATTGACTAGTGGTATACGTTCTGACGACGACACTCGCTCTCACGGCTCATTTGACTGATGGCGGGCAGGAAGTATCCGGAAGCAGTGCGGACGAAGGCGGCGCGAGGTGGAGGAGGCTGGGCGTGGGAGAAGTACAGGTCTAGAAGACAGTGTCGAGGAGTGAGGGCGGCGCCACCCACACCTCCCTACAGCCTATGTACCCCGTTGTGGTCGCGGTTCAGCTGAGCTGTGAAAACCTGTCGCGTCTCGTGGCCAGTTGGGGCTTGCGCACGCACTCTCGGGCCCAGCGGCCGAAGCGACCGACTCGGGCTGTCCTGCATTCGGCGACCGCACAATATGACTCAAGCAGGTAGTGAGTTAATAATGTCGCCCAGCGTTGAATAGTGAAACGCGGATAATGGGACTGCTCTCCGTCACTGCCGTCCAACAGAGTTTTAGGAGAACTCTATTGGATTAAACGTCCACTGCAAATGTTGCGTCGGACACAAACAAAAATAAAGACCCAGCGACGGTGCAGTTTAATATTTGCATGTGGTGCAGTGTGATGACGCGGGGCCTCAGTGTGTACTACCTGGAGAACGAGGAGTCGGGTCTGGCGTTTGCATATTCGGGGTAAAGAAAACAGCCCGGTGTATCTTAACCTCCAACACTCCGCTGGGTGGCGCATAAAATGTGTCTCCCGAGTGGTTTAACCCGATGGTCTCCTAGGTTGCCTAGTCCCTGGCACATCCCGGGGCGTTGATTGCGTAGCCTCGTCATCTGGTCCTGTGGCTTAGGCCGGGGGAGGACCGAATAGCGGCCGTGAAACTACCGTCGCGGATGTGACGGGTGCGTTTATTGAGTAAAGCATGGCAACCTTCCCTTTGAGATTCCCGCACTTAGATATGTGAATGAGGCCCGATTTGTAAGCGGGGAGCGAAACAGCGCCGCATGGCTTATTGAGCGGAGACTGTGGAGTGAAAAGGGAGGAAGAACCACTGATAATTCGAACTAAGAAGCCCCAAGACTAAAAAAGGATGGCCGAGGACTAGGCGGAAATAATATTGGTGGGGCGTGGGCGCGCTGGGGGGGGCTGGCGGGGAGGGAGGGGGGGGTGAGAGGATGGGGGGGGGTGCGGTGTGGGGGGGGGTGAGGGACTAGCGCTCTGTAAGACGATCGTATTACGAGAGATTGAGAGAGCAGAGTGAGGAGTGCTGGAGACGAGTCTACAGCTCTATGGGACTGATATGGAGATGGTGAGATTTGCACATGTGGAGAGATGTATAGAGTATTTGAGTCGCCAAAAAGAAACTCCTGAGTCAGTGTGAGGTTGGCGCATGCTATACTGGCGCGCAGCCACTCATTACAAGCCCCTTATCGTCTTTGGGTGCCTGTCAACAGCGGGGACGGGGGAGCGAGGGCGTGCAGTTTTCAGTGCGTCGTTGGACTGTGTGTGAAAGACGAAGGAGAGCAGGGCCACCGTGCGACCCCAGAGATCACGAAGAGGTCTGCGTACAAAGGGACCGGTGTGGCATGTGGTTGTAGCGCTGATAAAGGACGGATGACTGCTGCGACGCCTGACAACGGCGCGTTAAAGGTTAAAGTTTGGGCGATCAGTTGACGACACTGGTCCACAAAGCATGTGTCCTCGTGGGCGTGAACAGGTAGAAGCCTCCATACCAGTGTCAGGGCCATAAGATGTGTAAAGGTTTTAACATTTATTATTACATGACACTTTCGAAGACACGTGGAGGTGTACACGACCCAGGCAGTGCTACTGGTAGACGCAGAACGGGGACTCTGTAGATGTGGCGAAGCGCAGGCATGACATCCGAGGATTGAGTACGCCGTGTAGAAAAAGAGCCAGAAAAAAAGCCTTGCTAAAGCTGCAGGCAAAACTCTATTCAGCAAGTTACGCGCAACCAGGGGTGGTTGCTGAACGCTTGTGTTGGAGTGCGCTGGAAGAAGTGGCAGCCGAATCCTTCCAGTTTAAAATAGGACCACGTTCGAGAAAAATAGAACTGAGAAGGTGGAAGCGAGAATATACTCGGACTGGAGACAGCAGGCACCGAGAAAGTACAGCCACTAACATTGCTCTAACCTCTGCGTCTCGGGCCAAGACAGAGCAAAACGACGACAAAAGTATTGGAGCTCCAATAAGGCCGAAAGAGAAAGGAGGCTGACATCGGCGGTGATCCTAACAGGTCCTTCAAGAGTTATAACAATGAGCACATTTCTGGACCAACAAAAAGTCTAAACATCAGTGGCGGTTTTGAAAATTAGAATTTGTAACCCAACTCATACAACTGCTTCTTGTTGTAAGGCCTGAAAGGTTTTGCCGAAAGAAGGGTTTAAAAAAAGGAGACAATTAATGTGCTAGAAAGTTTATGTCCTTCAGTGACGGTTTCCTTCGTTGATTTGGACCAGTGATAGGAGAAGCGAGGTATTCGATTCAGCCCCCATAATGCCTCGACCTTTATATACTCCGTGCGAATTCACGCTGATTGTGAACATTGTTGATGCTCGGTGCGCTATCTGATATAGGAGGGAGAAGAGTCTACTCGGTTCGAGTGTTAAGTTAATCGTGGGGGCACTGTAGTCCCTTTTGTGTAGAACTGCGCCTTCCACAAGGTACGCTTTTTCTTTTCTTACACCAGCGGCCGGGTGTGTGTTCGCTGGGCAATGTACATAATTCTCCACCTGCTCCACCGTGCAAATCGCTCTTCGGTTCCAACCGGCCTCTCAATCTAGCTATCTGGGGGATAGCAGACTCCCCGCCCTCTCCCCGTTCATTCCCGCCTTCAATTTGCGCTCTAAAATCCGCAGGACGTCATCGGGACATTCTGCCGACGGCGAGTTGGGGGCAAATTTAGTGGCTGATTCCCGTGCTCGTGCGCTGTAAGCTCTTGGCGCTATGGGGTTGAGCATCAGTCGGTGTGAAGGGCAGTAGAGGCCAGAGGTGAAGGCGCCGGCCGTCGCGGTTTGCT
>QEYB01000837.1:0-15431 GCA_017562135.1 Dipylidium caninum
CGCTTGCACATCTGCTCACCTCAACACCACGCACACCGTCAATGGCTTCGACGCTGCGCTCTGTGCACTCTTCATGCTTCACTCATCCTACCAACTCTGCTCACTGTCCCCTGCTAACAACTTCACTGGTGCCCTAACATTGTCATTCCAATAACCGCCACTCCTAATGTACCGGTGCTTTCAATGTCTAAACTCAGTGAGAGCACATGTGGTATAGTGATGCTGCGCAATGCCGTAGGGTGTGGTCTAGTGAACTATGTTGTAGCACAGTATGGGGAGAGCTTCGGTAATAGCAAGCGCGACAGCACGTGGACGTGGAATTTTGTCTGGAAGGAGTGGCACGGGATGAGGCATTGCCGCTACCTGCGACTCAACCTGGAATGCTTAATGTTCAAGTCAAACGCTGTATCAAATGGGATTTGAACTAATCTAAATTTTTTCGTTTGTCTACATGTGAAGACTCCATATTGGGAGTTGCACGCTGATGATCGGACTTTGGACCAGTGTTTGAAGAAATGGTAGCAATGTCAAAGGACACAGGTTGGTGGTGGAGGGGATGTAGTTGACAATTCTGCAATGATCTGGTTAATTGGGTGAAAGTACAGTTTTGGAGCCCGCAGGTTGCCACGCAGTATTGCTTAAAACAAATTCACAAAAAAGTACTTACGCAACCTGAGATCATCTATTCTAACGTGTCTACCTGACGAGTTGCGAATTATTTATCCGACTTTTAAAGTAAGTGATGTATGTAAAAAAATGCACGTGTCGATAAACAAACCTCAAGGAACTATCAATATGGGTGTGACACGGAATGAAGTTCCCATCGTCAGTTTCTATTTGAAACCCAGATTCTGTGTAAATTGGAAATATATTGGCTCCTGTCTCAAAATCAAGGTAATTGACATGAAGCTTAATCGAGTTCACTTAGTGGCCTTGCAATTCATACATTAGAAATCATGCCACAGAATTAACTTTAAATGCCAGATATTGTTGCCAAAATGTAATTAAGTCGCACGCTTTGCCCCCTAGGCAAGCCCTCTTGAAACTGAGATACTATTTGCTTTGTGAGGATGCACAAGCGATTTCCTACGCGCACTCAAGGTGAAGTCGTTTTTCACCAGAAGGGAGAATTTAAATTCATTGCGCATTTTGTCAGTGTTTTAGGCAGAAATAGAAGAAACTGCTTCGAATTTTACATTCCATTGTCTATTTGAGCTGATGCATCCTCCAGACGCTGAAAAAGAGGTCTGATTGTTCAGGTCGGAAGCGACAACCAAGTAAGGTGACAGAATTGAGACATCGTTCATTGTACCAAAGTATGCGCTCCTAGCCAATTATATGAGCTTTGCTATTTTGTAATTAAAATGAGTTGCGTTTGACAACAGATGAAATGCTGGCGAATGATGTGCAAGCGTAGGGCTGTACGTGGGCTCATGTGTTGACGTGTTCTAAAGCATGCTTATGGGCGAAAGTCACATCCATCACTAGGTAAATCAAAAAGGTCCCAACTTTTCCATTCGAGATTAAATTATTCGAAAAAATAATACTGTTAGATATTTGAAGCCATAGGGTGGCACAAATATTTGCCCGAAATCGCATCACTGGCCTACACATAATTTCGAGTCTGTTTAGTCATGTAGTCGCCAATGCGGCGGTTTGTTAAACGCACCGATTTCACCATTGCACATATGTCGTTGACATATATAATAGCGTGCATGTTTTGGTTGACACGCCACGTCACAAACATCTAAAGCCAGTTTTCAGTGTTACTTACATTTCTTAAAGACAATGTGTCAGTTTAAACTGAATTGAAGCATCGTTTGCTAAGCCGTAAACTATGGTTAATCTATATTTAGAGATTGAGAAGGAGAGCAGCCAAAATAGTAAAAAAACCTAACAGGCGATGCGCTTTGCCACCTCCACTCATTTTCTCTTCAATATGCATCGATAACACCACACAGCACACCTCGGAACGAATTGCTGCACTAGTGTTTGGCCACAGTATCTAAAAATTGCAGGCTTGCTTAAACTTCCCCAAAAAGTAATTAGATAGTTTTCTCTGAAGAAGCAAGAAATAACTGCCTATGATTCAGTGTGCCACTAAACAGCATCTGTTGAAAGATACTTCAAAATATCTAAGCTTGAACGCAAATTACGACCCATTTAATTGGTACATGCTTACTGGCAATCGGCATCATTCAGTGTCCGCGTGATCAAAGCGAAAATCAATGCCTCAGAGAATTTATTCTTGCAAGCTTGTTATTGTTTGTGAAAAATAATACTGCATTTTACAAAAAGACTGTGACTAATAGGTCTCTTGGTTGTGAATTACAATAGTGCTGTAAGTTTTAAACCGTTGTGAACCTGCGCTAACGGTAAGGACTGATTTTATCTGTGCGCATTTGTCTACAGCTTCACCACGTATTAATCGTGAAAGTAGACATCAGTCCTCTACTCCGATTCTCTGCAAATTCCGAGGTGTCTCAGTCGGAGTTTGCCCTAGCATCTGTCAAATGGAATAACCGGTTGACAAATAACAATTGATTGCTTGCGCAGTTCTGCCACAGTTCCTAACATAATGCTCGGTTCGCAAAACCGATTTTTGTTCAGCCTAGCCACAGGCACATCAAACTGACAAAGCCCAACACACGTGCGTTTGAACTTGGCTCACATATGGGGTGGTAACTGAAGTCAGTTGCACGAAAAATCCATTACTTTACCCGCCTAAGTATCAGCCATTCCGTTAAACCGCTTCAAGTGTAATTGTTGCACAAGGTTTCAATACCTCTCTTTCATGCATTCATATGCTCATATATGGTCACCGACATTATCGCTGCATTCTAGCAACGACGATGGACACGTCGCAAATGCCAACATCGGCACACACATGCAAAGCTATTGCAACGGTGAATTCAAGAGCGCATGCTACCGGAAAATTAACACATTGGCTAGAGTCTCATGCAAGGGGCATCACCTTTTAATTGCAGCAAACATCATATTTAATTCTACCAACTCGCATTGACACGCCGCTCATTTACGTGTTGAGCATCCCGGTCTGTTCAATCCTATTGCTCAATTCAATTCAGTAGCGAGTAATTCGTAAACGAAGCTAACATGGCTGGAGGGAAAGATGGCAACTTCACTGGTTTCTTGACTTTGTCAACGATTTTCCTTCTTATATGGCATTGGTGTTGATCACGCGATTGCTCGGCGGTCTACTAATTCAAACTCTGGCAAATATGGAACCAGTTGCAATGGTCACGACATGAAGTAAAATATGGTTGCTCCATTACCACTGGGAAAACTGAAAAAGTTCAGTGAAATCTTTGTGCGAATAGCAGTAATAACTCACTGCAGAAAGGTACTATCAAGCCAGACGTATTCAAGTAGGCGCTACTACCGCTGCAGCTTATCCTTTTCCTGCCTTCCCATTCTTACTACCCAACTTCGTTAATAAACCTTAAGCTTAGGCATGTTCAAGCCACCACCGAAAGGGTGAGTGGCCTGTACTCTTCTCATTGGACGTCTATTTGCTGACTTGTTTGCTTTGGGCAGCTGATCGACCAATGGGTCCATGAAATCGATAGGAAGACCTGCTGTACATTGTTGCGTACTGGTTATCTGCTTAGTCGATAGGCTCATTCACTGATTTATTCGATCCACAGTGAGATGGGTTGCAAGTAATCGCACGAACAAGTGAGTGCAAAATGGATTTGGCATTTGCACGGGGCGATGCTGTGCAGGATGGTCATTTGTTGAAAAATGGGCCAAGTTCTATTGTGCATTGCCAAATTCAGTCATGTTGTGGCTCGGTTTTTTATCTACTAATCTTATTGTGCGTGAGAGTCAGACCATTTTAAGAACTAATGTTATTAGTCAGAAATCCACTCCTTACAGGATTCTATCATGTGCGCCGAGCAAAAAGACAACCAATTGTTGGTGTAAATTTTAGCACAAGGCATAACTTGGATTTGTCTGACTATAAATGTCGAAGATATAGTATATTGCAAGGTAACGCACTGACAGCTTCGAGTTACGGTATGTTAGGAAACATTTCTCCAAAAGGGCAGAGCGTTGTAATTATTACGAGATTAAAGTACAGCAGTCCATATCCAATTCTTCTCGAGAGCGTTTTCCAAGTGGCAACGCAGTGCAGCTGTCAGTCTAAAGCAGGCCAGCGTTAGTTAAGATGGCTATTTTACTGGCGGTGTCATCGAGAGCACTATGAAAGCTGCCGCTGAAGACGTCCTTCTGCATAGCCCTCATATTGCACCTCCAACGGCACACTTTGTCAGCGCATGCCTGCAAGCCTAGTAGAGCATGCAGGCAAAAGGACTCCAAGCTCGATGAACTGATCTATGTATTTGGCCTACTCGGTATGTCATCATTTTACCATCATCCCACCTTACCTTACCTTACCTTGGCCTGCTTTTTCCTCCTGTTGCTCTTTTTCTTCATTAAAATTAGGGCAGACATCCAGTGGTAGGGAAAAGAGTGCCTCGATGCCCAAAGGTCGACCGGCTCAAAGGAAAACAGCAGAAATAGAAATCAAGGCTTGACAATCTCAATAAGGTAAAACATTACAGTCAAAGCACTTTACTAGTGACCCCTTTGTATGCACGATGATGCAAGAAAATGGATTGAGGTGAAAAATCACAAAGACAACAAAGGCAAGCAATGATTGTCCTTGCAAAACCGCCAACACGAAATGCTGCCCTTATTCACACGAGTCGGCATTGAATGTCACAGCATGGCACGTGCTACAAATCGATTAGCACGTGTGAGATTCAAAAACTCCAATCACACAGCCAACCAGAAGACATGCTCTGCTATGCGTTGTTATTGCCCTCTCTTATTTGTCCTTCTTCACGTTATCGTTCCCGCCATTCAGATCTTCTTTAATTCCTCCATCCAACTTTGGTTTCTTCTTGACTCGCGTCTTCTTTTCACCCCTTACTTCCGCTGCCTTCATCCCTAACTGCTTGTCAGTTGCAATCCCCGTCCCGCCATTTTCGAGACGTCGAAGTACCGCAGCAGATAGATAGCATAGAAGTTAGGGGTGATTTATTTAACCAACCCTTTCTCCTTCTCCAATTATATCGTCTTCCTTCTCGTCTCTCTTACTTTACTTATGGGCATCATTTCAACAGCATCACATCTGGTGTGCAGTGTGCATCACATAGAAATAGGAAGACATGATTAGCCTCTTGTAGCGTGCTGTTGAAAGAAAATTTGCATTGCCTCCAATGAGCTAATTTCTCCACATTGAACTCAGCTTAATGGCCGGAATAGTAGTTAAGTTAACAACACATGAAAAGATAGGAGAAAGGAAAGCGGTAAAAAGGGTTGGACCGCAGCTTTGTGCAGGGTTATCCAACCATCATATCGCTTTATATTCACATGATTCATCGTCCCCTTGCCATGCCTCAATCATTCCTTTGTCGCAATCAGCTGAACAGGCATGTTTCTTTACTTCCACGGAGATGGTGCCGTACCTGATGAGAGTCAAGGACTAGTCCAGGCGCATCACTGCAAATAGGCACCACAAGCGTCCATTTGTTAGCTGCATGGAAATATTTAGGGGAATGCCGTCAATTTCTTTAAATGACTTTATGGCTTTGATAGTGTTCATTGCAATACAATTGCTTTTATGGCTCTTACAAGCGCATACAAGCACTGAATAAGCGGCGGCAACAAAAGTAGCAGACACTGGAAGCACTGTAGCACGGTACTCGAGACTATGCCTCACCAGCTCAGACTAGATTTCACTGGAAAGTCATGGACTAGAATGGCCTCTTAGACTAGATTATAAGAGACCTTTAAAAAATATGCTAGGATGTGGATTGAGAGGGCTAACTAGTCGATTGTACATGCCTCACATTCAGAGGCGCAAAGGGGTGCATTGGTTAACATGGCTTGCCTTTTACTCTATTATCTAGGTTAGTGCGATTAAATTGCCACGCTCCAGTACTTCGTGCATGATAGATAGTTAGCAGTGTTGTTGGCGAAATAGTGTGCTATAACAAGTGTGGTGGAGGAAGGAATGTTGCCTGAGAAGGCAGTTGGGTTGAGTGGAACTTCCCATGCTCTTTGCAATGCCTTTAGCAGACGGCAAGGCTAGGAGAAAGAACCTGTGATCTACATGCAACCTGCTGTCTCCGTCTCATTCAGGTGATGCCCCCTAACAGCTGGAGCCGTGTTATCCCCCTGATCGTCATTCCGTAGTACAGACTGCCTCAACTTTGACATGTATCTACTTGGCCGCGATCCCACTGCCCGCCAAACCAGGTAGAAATCACTTAACGCAGGGAAGTGTACCAGTAGAGTCTTAGTGATCCCGCAAATCTTTGGCAGCTAGCCAGCGGATACAGCCTGATGGTGAGTCTGAGTAACTGAGGGGTGCTGGAGGCGCCAAACTGCAGCCAGTGTCCTTGCCTTCCGAGTGGGCATCGGTAGTGCAAACCATTCGAGAAGGAGTGTGCAAGGGTGTCAACCTCTTAAATGTTTCAAGCAGCCCTTGTCTAATAAATCTAGAGTTCGCAGCTCCTAAAGAAATTTGATCCACTTCAAAGTTTGTGTGCGGCCTGAAAACAAGGCTGTCGTTTTACGCGGCATTCCCCAACCGCGGCTACCATCGATTTCTTCGTAATCAGTGCTCCAAATCAGTCAGTAGACAAATGCCATTCCATTAACCATCAATTATTTCAGTTTATTACCTCATTCCACTCGCTTCTCGTCAGTAGCAAGCGTTGCGAGCCTTTGAGGTTCGTGAGTAAGGATAGCGTGCAAAGCAGTGGCAAATGCTGCCGCAAGTCTAGGTGCAATTACAACCTCTGTTTGCACACGAACATGAAATTAGCTACAACTAAACACGTTTGTGCCATTTCATCCAGTTTTTTAACAAATGTGGGGGCATTTGCCTTGACTACAGCGCGAGATGGAACGCAGCAGGCATTTGGCACATCAACACCGACTTCTCTTGACCGCTGTAATGCGCAGCCTGAAACTGGAACGACCCCAAGTATCATTTGTTAGGCTTGGTGGTGTGAATGAAAGGCACATGTACTGCCCATGGGATAAAACGGCTGATTGCTGGGGTGAGGCAATTCTTGTATATCACTAGTTGGCTGTTTGGGAGGTGGCTTTCATGAGAAGGTAAGTCACTAGATGGCAAGACCAGTAGTTGAGAGAAAGGAATTCTAAAACAATTTTCATTGCGATGTAGCTGCTACTGTAAATGATGTGCATATGCGGCTCTTCAAACGCACTTCTGCATGTATCGGTATCAGCATCTTGGTCCAACTAAACTAAGTAAGACACTGAAAATTTGGCTAGGATCACTGGATCGACTGTAGCGTCCCGAAGCTCCCCTTAAGGTAAAAGAAGGCGCAGTACTAGGGCAGAATATATATATTCCGGGAACAGAGGACTTAGGGGCTGTTGGCACGGCCCGGAGGCCGACCAACCGGCTAGAACAAGATAGCCACCCAAGTGACCTAAACCGGTAGTTCGAACAAACAAAGTATTACACAGCCCCTCTCTTCTTTCGAGCGTCGTCCCCGACGCTCCCCTTCGTCCGCCTCCCGTGTCAGCCATCACAACGTAATCAGTGCTGCGAGAAGCACCCACGAGCTAACCGTCCCAGTTGTCGAGGTTCAAACGCATGTGTTCCTGTAGTGCCATCCATTCCGCGTAGCACTCAGTGCAGCAAATGCGCGCCTCTTGGCCCTCCTCTGGGCTTGGAGTCTACGGCTAGTGTCGCTTCAGTTGATAATAGCTTTCCTGTCAAAGGCGAGGGCGAAGGAGATGTCGAAGATGAACGAGATACTAAAGGTTCTCCCCTCCGTAGCACATGTACTTCTTTCACAACGCCGACGTTTGCCAGAAACGGCATGGAGCAGGATAAAATCTATCAAAGTCGGGTCCGCTTTCCACTGCCACCAATGCAGCGTCCCGAGGCTCCCTTTAAGGCAAAAGAAGGAGCAGTACTAGGGCAGAATATATGTATTCCGAGAACAGAGGACTTGGGTGCTGTTGGCACGGCCCGGAGGCCGACCAACCGGCTAGAACCAGATGGCCACCCAAGAGACCTAAACCGGTAGCTCGAACAAACAAAGCATTACATCGACAGCTTAATAGACGGTCGGATGACCGGAAGCGATAGTGAAGTTTGGAAGATATACACAAAACGCCTGGCCACTCTCACTTTGAGTGAGATCTTCATGTGTCCATTGACTAGTTTAGGCCCTTTTGATTTAACCGAGCATTACAGAGAGGCTGAGTCCCTTACTTCCAAGGCTGGGATTGTACCCTTTTGCCCTAATCGCTATCCCTGATTCGCATCTCACCCTCCTCACGTGGCCACTGAATTGACACACCTTCCATTTGTATGACCAAAAAGGGCGAAGCAGGTTTACTTAAATAATCCGTAAAACATGTTGAAACCAACCCTGTCGTTAACCAGTCAAAAATGTGCTGTCCGGTAAATGAACCACAGTGTTGCCTTTCAGCCAGCCGCATCATTTTCAACTACTCTCTCTGTAGAGTTTCTGTGAAGTTTGTGCAAAGTTCCCTTGAGGCACAAATGAGCTAAATGTCTGCCGGTACCGTCTCCTCACCATGTCACCAGGGCGGAACTTCAAATCTGCACAAAAATAAGTAATCCCTCATTCGAATACGAAGTTGTGCCTCTAAGCGTCCATTCCACAGCCGCTACATCGGAGGCTGGGTTCAGGTAAATGTCATCAGTACGGTGGACCGATCGCATCTGTACCACTAGTCAGCATGACTCATTGCCTTTGCTAGAGTACTTACAAAATTTCTAAAGGCGATTCGGATGCCAAACTTTGGAATCTTAACTCTGAACCATTACAGCGATTAATTTCATGATTATGTTAGTAGTGAAGCCTAACCCTGTACCGCTCATCACAATGAGGGCTGAGTCCATCATTTCCAAGGCTCAAGAAGGCAATAGTTGATTGGTAACTGATTGAAGAGGTCACTGTCCTACGACAGGAGACCCTACTCTACTAACCTGGCATTGCGTTTTACAGGAAGGCCTTCATCAGGGACGCGTCGCTAAAATAGTTAGACTGATGTATGTTCGTATCTATTCTGTGTCCATTGAAGAATAAATGATATCAAGGTGGATTAAAAATCCAGCAATCAATAAGTAACTAGGTCTAAATGAAATGCCTTTTAAAGGCGACCGAAGTGCGCAGATGAGCAGACGAGCAGCCTTATAGCGACTGAACAATGTCTAGAATGAGTGGTAAAATGAATGCTTGGGTTCTCAAAACAAGAGTGGTCACGGATGTGTGACAGTTAAGAGGACAAATGGACCTGCTGGAACGCATAAACATGAGCTTAGCATAGGAAATCAATGCTAAAATAGCCGCCGATATAAGTTGGCAAATAAGTATGGTGTTATGGAGGGTAAGGCGATGAATGGGTAGGGAACACACCATCAGCAGTGCAAGGATCGCATTAACTGGCATTGGTCCAAATTGCAACACCAGCGCTCTAACAGTCGAACGATGGCCGTAAGCATGAGGCACGTAGTCGTAGTCAGGCGATTGGCGTTGCTGGCAACAAGTCCTTCGGCACTCATTGCAGTTGCCATCACCACATCCGCCAGTTCTCCTCCAATTAGGCAGGAGGAATAGTGCTACTGACAAGATAATTTGTAAAAGCACAATTTTGTTGCAATGCTACATTCCATTGTAAAGTATGTCTGCAATGCTTTATATGCTCTACCCCGACTGCTGAGGCATCAGCTCTACGTGGCCGGCTCTGTTCAGCCGGCTGACACGCAACTTGTCTGGTGCAAACTTTAGCACAGTTATGCTGACATCTAGCACAGTGATTGTTTAACAAGTCAACTTGTGAGTGTTCAGCCTATTTCGTTTGTGCCCGTTCTGACATTTCTGCAGGTTTGATTAGTGAATCGCCTACCACCTTATTTAACAATGCGAACGCGCACATTACAAATATAGCAAGAGAGGGCGCAGCGTTAGTTGCATATCAGTGGGTTGCGAAGTGACTGAAATGAGTTCTTTTAAATACCAACGATTTGAATCATCATGGCTCCATTCACATGACTTGTTTAATCAACAGGACTTCGGGGTTATTAGTCATTTACTAACTGGAGGTTTGCTATGGCCGGTGCGACGAAGGCACCACTGGCGCTAATTATGTTACATGCTTCGACGAAATGAATTCATACTTAGCTCCGAGCAGCACGTTCACGTCAATCTTTGAAGGTCCCTCTGGGTATTCGTAAAACCTTAGCCTACGTGAAGCGGAAAAGCGAAAAGAAGGCAGAGCACCTAAAACTAGCAGGGCTAATGATTTCGATTTGCTCACTCATTCTTTGAATTTTCAAGTAGTTTTGTATCGAGATTACTTGACCTGCGTTTTCTTTGGTCACGGGGTCGTAGTATATCCACTAAACTCCAATTTTAGCGAGTCCAATTTGCGTACGAGAAAATGATTATTAGTGTACTCAACTGGGACCTTCGTCTTGGAATCGTCACTTTATTGCATCTGCATTTGCTTTATCTTGAAGAAAAGTCGTCTCAACTTTTGATGGCAATGCGCGAATGAAGGTGAGTGGGATTGGCTGCTGGATATGTTTGCACCTCACTATCTTAGCAGTAGTTTTGCCAACAGCGGCGCTGTGTGCAGCATTGTTTACTCACTGGGGAACCAAGTTGAGAACTCAATAGGGTGTTTATTTGGAGGTGAGAAATGTGCCTTGACCGTGTGCTATGCTATGCTGGAAGGCTTTGGAGAAGAACATGCTGCCTTCAGATCTCTTCTGTGGAGAGCGTTTAGCAAAGATGAAAAGGCGTGAACGCACTAGCCTCTGGCGCCACATCCAACCTGAAGTTGCTATGGCACCGTTGTTTTCTGGGCCGACAGACACGACACTGCAGTAGACCATGCAACACACCGCATGCAACACGTGCCACCGATCGATTCCGCACATGCAATGGGGAAGACTTTAATCAAATCAACGCTAGACATGGTTTCATCGCGATTCTCTGGTCAATAATCCTTTTCACGACCCAGTTCACTCCATGCCTCCCTCCTCCGCTACGTTTCGTTCTAGCACTATGTGCCCTTTAATTTTTTCCGCCATCTCCTTTTCTCCGTTCACAGAACGCCAAAGGACCAATGCATAGAGTGAAGGCGGGATTCGTAAAGAGCAAGGGTGAGTCTTGCCATTACTCTCTCTCTTTACCTATCAAATTATCTGTCTTATACTTTTTGTTCATTTTACGTGCCTGCGAAGTATTTATTTGGATTGTAGCACTCTTGAATGGGCCCATTAAGAGAGGTGTGTGCACCAGTAGTAAGCATCACAGCATTAGCTAATTAATAATTTTTAGGCAACCATAGCTCAGCAATTATTGTGGCGGTAGTGCAAACGCGAATAGATGACCGAATACATAAATAGATGGTTTGATGAAGGAATTTATGAATCTAAGAAAGTAGCATTATGCAGCATTTCCCAAATCAAGCCACAAACTCCACAGAGACATTAGAACTTAGTAGCATTTTGTTTTCCTGCATTCGCTTCCCCACTGCTCTCTCCGTTTTCCATTCCCTTCTTTCTGTTCACATCACTCGACTCCTTCATCAATTTTAGCAGTGCAACTACTTTTCTTCGCTTATGCCGAGGAGGTCGAGCCGCCCTTAATCTCCTCTCTAGTTGAAAGCAAGCATTATCGATGGCGCAGAATCAGAAACACTTACAGACAACCTGAATTTGCTGGTTCCATCATTTTATTTACGGGCGAGTCGCTCTGCTTCTTACCAAACCCATGCTCTTACCATTTTTATGCATCTTCATAATTTTATGTTGCAGTTATGAAATAAGTGGCAGACGTGCAGGATCAAAACCGTATGCTTCCAGTCGCTGACCTAATTGAGACGCGTGGCAGAGGGCCAAGGTAAACTAGACTCGATTAGAAAACGCATGACTTAATGCGTTCTTCTTCTCTAGCATGCAGCCAACACTGGTCATTCTAGTAATGCCTCATTTGCCACTCAGAATCCACGAGAAAGACTTAGAGGTCAGCGATGTTCTTAATTCTGTTCCTCAGGCAACAGGATTTATCGTAAACTCAAAGGCAATAAGATGCAACCCTCTTCCAGGGTCCACTTCATTGACACCACTGTAGGTGTCTCATTATCCTCCTATTATCCTTACGTTCTTTCAAAAGAGTAGGCCACACGCAATATGTGACCACGCCCCACCGCATCTTGTCTACCTACTTGGTTGCCGTTAAGATTTCCTCATTGTTTTTAGTGAGGTTAGAACTAGTTCTTTCCTCATTTTCTCTCTTGGTTTCAGTCTTGGCATTTTTTAAAGTGAATCGTGCCTTTCTTTCATCTCCTTCTGCCCACGAGTTGGCCCTCATCGATGCCAATTTTGTGAGTTCATCTCGTAGTTGACTCTCCATGTCTACTCTCTAGCATATGATGGAAGAATTGTGGAAGCTTGTGGCAATCATCGCTAGTACCAAAAGTGAGATATGAGTGAATAAGCTTATGTGATTTTTGTGGATGAAGTAGAGGCCAAATGATGCTGCATCCATGCACACAGACTAAAACGAGTGCCATTACCACGCACCGACGATATCTTGGTCTCAGCTGTAAAGATGACCATGCAACTGCGATGAAATAAAATCAGAAGTTAATCATGGAATTTCACACACAATTGAGCGCAATTTCTTTCTTTGCATACGCAAACTACATTGCGATGCACTAAACTCACATATTTCGGTGTAACTGTAACAAATGCAAATTTTACACGGTAGTTACAGGCTTTACAGTGATGTACCGGTCATAAGAGGCTAGATGTCATACCCCTTTTAGGGTTTTGTACTTATTTAAATTCATTACAGTAAAATGTGCATTTGTATTTCTTTATCGAGTATGTGACGATAAAGGAAGTACCTATGGTGAACCTCGAATGCCAAATGATTCTAGGAAGGAGTCGTAATCGTTTACTATGGCAGAAATACGCGTATGATTGTTATAAGGACACTTCTAGCGCAATCAATATAATGCTGGGAGTTGTGGTGAGAATAGAACCAGCAACAAACTTGTTGGGTTGAGCACTAGGGCTGCTTTTTAAAGCAATCTGCAGCTTTACTTTTGCATTGATACCCCCTTATTTGATTGATGAATGCAGGAAGGCGGAAGGTTTCGGCATGGTCCAAATCAGTTAAGGAATGCAGCCTTTACGTACAATGCGGCTAAGAAATCGTGCCTTTTTTCCACTCAAGTTTTATTTCCATTGCGCTTGTTATGCAGCCTCCTACCGATGGACTTCTAATTTTGCAAGTTTGTCCTCCAAACGAATGGGGGGAGGAGGCAGTAGCATATGCATGCAACTTAAAACAACAGTGGCAGTAGTAAGATTTTGAGAGGAAAGTGAATTGGTAATACGTGTTGTGGAGTACATTTGCCACACATGCGTGACGGTAGGACGAGGTAGAAATATTGGAACGCGAAAACACATGATTGTAAGGAAGTAGTCGATTCCATAGATGATTGTCATGTTTGAGGAAAAAAATAGGATAGGGATGAATAGGCATAAAAAGGTAGATAATACGTCAACAATATTAACTGGAGAAAGCATAGGGTGAAGGCGAGTGTCGAACGATGATTAATAATGACCGAGATAAGAGGGTTGCTTCCAAAGTGTTAATACGTATGTGTTTGCAAGTGTGTGTCACAAATGTGTGACGATAGAGAGGAGTAAGGTGAGAAAATAGTAGAAGCCAAGCATGGTATATTTAGAAAAGAAGGCAGTAAATGCTTCTTATTATTTTTTTGGAAAATAATTGATGGGAAGAGTTGAATAGAGGAAGCGCGGCGAGGAGTTAGAGGAGGTTGTCTATTGATAAATTGATTATTTAAGTGAACTAAAGAGGGGAAGTAGAAGGGGTTAGGTAAGCATGGATGAGTAGGCAAGTTAAATGCATATGTAAGAGCGAGCACCCTCTGGAGGTAAAATATTGTATCATCTGGCCCAAAAATGAGGTCTAACCCCCCTCGGAGGTACGCTATTATGTTAACCGACTCTGAAGTAAGAACTAACTCCTATCCAGGAGTATAGTGTTACCACATCTGACCATGGAATGAGGACTAACAGCACCGAGAGTACACTATCACATCACCTGACCTTGGGACTTGGTCTGTCTCTACCCGGAAGTACAGTATTGCGTCATCCGACATTGGAATGAGGTTGTCCGTAATCCTTGGTTGCACCATTGAGTAATCTGGCGTACAGATGAGTTGTAGTCTATATCCCATAGTGCACTAACAAGTAATCTGACGTTGGAATGGGGTGTAGTCCCACATCTAAAGCACAAACACACAAGCTATAACCATGTCTCCTGGCCTTCAACTCCACATAGGTTGGTAGCCAGGGCCGCAAAGTGGCGTAATTTGTCCTTGGAGTCAACGCTGATCACTGTCTAACCTTGGTATTGGCGCCAATTTGACATGATCTTAACGTGAAGCGGTATGCATGGCCATGAGATGACGTTACCTGGCCTCGAAATCAAAGCTGGCCTCTGTTCATTCTCGATTCTGTCGTCAGTGCAGGCTATTCAGGCGCATTTGTCTGCTCGTGCTGGTGATTGAAGTAGACCAATTATCTCTCCAAGCAAAGGATGGCGGGTCTTATTGTTTTAGTTCACTGCCTTCGTCTACCATAAGGCAACTTCCTTTTGCTCCTGTTCTACCCAGTCAGGCCTAAGGGCGGTCTCTCTCTGTGTGCGTTTATGCAGTAATGAAGATAAAACTGTCGAGAGTGGCAAGTCGTTGGGATGGGTGTGTATTCGTCAACGCACCTTGTAGATGCTGTTATAAATTGTGTTGTGCGTTGAGGGACAATCACTTGACTGTTGTGAATGTGTGAGGAAAAGGAATTTAGTCCTCTCCTTTACTCAGTAGACATTCTCATTTTGTCTAAGTCATGGCAATAGACCTAGCTCACCATGTTCTAGCGCTTCAAAGAGGCGTGTTCTAGCAAACCCAAATTTTGTTGCTGAGTAGGAAAAGGGAAGGGCATGGGGTGTGCTACTGCTCCATATTTTCGTTTTCTTGACTTGCATGGAAATTTTAGCCTACTTCTTCCACCTCTTCTACTTCTCTTTCTCCATGTCCCCTTCTTCAGGAAACGGTGTACGCTAGTTTAGACCCATCATAGTGTTGTGCAATCATTGGGCAATCTCGTTACTTCTTCTCGCTTATCCTCAGATATTTGCCATGGTAATGTCAAGCAAGGAACGCGGAATACGAGGGCTACAAATGATGATGAAATGAGGCAAAGGGGTGATACAAAATGTAACCTTGCTTGACTTAACCGACGATGGTGTGGAACTTCAATCAGCTAGGGATGTACCCGC
>QEYB01000838.1:0-28884 GCA_017562135.1 Dipylidium caninum
CAAACTGAGGAATGGTTGAGGTTCCGCGGCGTATTACCAGATGATAGACGGTTCATTAATTATGCCATAATCGATAACGGGTAGCAGGCGGATGTGTTGCGTGGGGGACTAGGGAAAGTGAAGTGACAAGGCAGTCAGATAATAAAATAAGATTAGATTTGTAGTACCCAGGAAAGAGATTGGTGAGCAAAACGCCTAGTGTGTTGGTTGAAGCATTTTTGTTGCATCCAGGAGGGCATAGAGTGAAGATGGGAATTTGTGAAAAACGAAATTCAATCCATCAAAACCTGGGATACGGAGCCTCTGCTTTACCTTGGTATGAACAAAGATACCGAAAAACATAGTGGCAGCAACACGCTGCCCTCCCGCGCTCCACAGGAGTAGAAAAGCGGGAACCCGGAACCACAGTGCACGCGTTGAGCTCGCTTTCCAAGAGGAGATCAAGGTATAGCATCTAATGGCCTGTCTTCTCTTTTCGATTGATATTGACAGAACTTGTATCAAAGAAGAGTATGCAGCGCGCTAGGCACGAGCTGTCCAAAACTCGCTTTCTATTGCGGCATTCGGACTAACCAAAGCGAGCGACAAAGTTGCCGCGAGCAGGAAGGGGATGTAAGTTTCAAATAACCCGTGCCTCAAACGAGAACAGATTCCAGAGCTGTGCCGAGACATGAGGAAGCTCTAAGCGATGGTACTCTCTGAATACAAGAAGCCAACCCGAGGGTTGAACTGCTCCGGGTTTTCCCTCGAATAAATCTGTACCGGTTACTCGCCTACTTGTGCGTACGCGGACTTGCGAAACGCTCATTGCGGTGGCTCTGAAAGCCGACGTGGGAGACGTTATAAAAGAAATGGGAAAGTGTGCCATCGGATCCCCTTAACTGCTTTTATCCGATGTCCACAAGAGCGTGTGTGGACTCCTCGATCCGCCAGCCGGTAACACCGAGACACATAAATTCAAGCCATCGCGATACGTGGCACATGTCTGTAGCTAAAACAATTTAAAACAAGATCATTTAGTCTCACTCTCACTACGCGACCAAGATACATCTCCGTGACGAATAATCTGTCCTCTACTAATCTATAAAGGTCATACTATAACCTTTCCAAGATTCTGCGGGGACACAAGGGAAGATAGGGTCATAGCAAATACAACTGAAGATATACAATACCCCCATTGCTCACATTGTGAAGTTTCTTCTTCTGTCTTGAAATTTGGAGGAAACTACGAGGTTATTGTGAGAGCCCGAGTGGCACGATAATTGCGTTAGCTCGGTTCACTGCTTCCCAATGACTCTCTGCGCGTCACACAATTGATGATCCAGTGACTCGTGCCTAATTGATCACCTCTGCTTGCGAAGTTATTATCTTCTTGTCGAGGCTTCAACGGTATGACATTACTATCGCACGTTCTTTTCATCTGCGTTCCTTCCGTTCGACGAAGATAATTTAGACCATAACATTAACAGTGTCGGTGAACTCGCGACTGTGTTTGCTGTTGGCGGATGCGCTTCCACCGAACCGCGCAGTAGTCTTTGGAAGCGTTGAGTAGCAGTTGAGGTAGGCGCCTACGATTGACTCTTCCTACCTCTCTGGGCCAGAAAGTTCTCGTGAACAACGGTTGTGGCTGTGTGTTTGGGATAAGGCTTGGAACGCAAAAACACCGGCCACTTCTCGCGCCTCATTTGGTTCCTCCCACTTGATGCAGTGCCACGGACAGTATAGTCTCGTTTGCAAAAAATGCCATGCCACCCGGCTGAGAGGCACCATTACTTTATATGCTACGCGGAAAAGTTGATTTGATCCTTTGAATTAGTCTACGAGTGAGCTATATTTACACTCCATAAGTGAAGTGGGCATTGACTCCCAAACACAGTGAATGTGCGCATAAGAAACTGCAAACACTTGACGCATTCCTTTGCACAGTCAAACGATCTCGAAGCATGAAAGCGGGATTCGCGGACCTCAGAGGGCGTTCGAAAAGCTTCCTGTTTGCCACTGTTGGTAAACTGCGACCGCGCATTAAGCATGGGAGAAAAACATTCTCCTGTGTTGCGGTGGGGGCAGACCCAGAAGAGAGGAAAGAGAGGAAACCCCCAAAATACCTGGTCACCTCCGGTGCACTAGAATGCGCACTGGCAATCCTGAGTTGCCAACTTCCACTGGGAATCATTCTATTTGGCCCACTTCCACCACGGCCTTTGTATCTATAGTTAGAAAAGGGACAAGCAACAAATCATAACAAAAATACAATACTAACCTTTCTAAACGAAGCTACTTATTAAGTTAGTGTGGACTAAAAAACAATAATCAAAAAATTTTAATTCTAGAGTTATAACACCTCAGTCTAATCGACAAAATGCTATAAGTGGCTCGTCCATTTAGCGCCCGGGCTTTCCAATCAATATCCCTTGTTGCCATCGCCACACTCGCCTACACGTACGATCCTTCGAATATGTATATGATACGCGTTGTGAGTTGATTCCACAATTAACTGCGGCTTCATGAGTTCTCCTCAACGAGCGCTTATCGACGCGGCGATCATGCATGAACTTGTCCTCACACCTGTAATGAAAATCATGTGAGTATTTTCTTACTTGTATCCGAACGCTTACACACACCATGAGTTGACCCATGGTAGAACTGGACGTAAGCATAACCTAGGACTACTCGTAATAAGAAAGGCATGGTGGCTGACGAAACAGCTGGTGCAGGGTGACAGCGAGGGCGAGTGTCAGTGATCCCTATAGGCCGCTACGACAGGTCCCATCCAATATCTAACCAGAAGTCTACACACCTACCTCTGTCTTCTCCATCCTTTACAAATTCTATTTCTGTATGTGTCAATGAGTTAAGTTTAGGCCAGCTTGCCACATCTACGATCGTTATTCACCTCCCATGGCAAATAACTGGATTCAAAAATAAACCACAACCAACGCTCTCCCGTCTCGGTTCATAACTTAAATAAATTTATAAATACGGGCTGAACTCTGTCGTTAAGGGGAGCATCAGTTGCCCACAGAACAAATTCAAACGATTACTACCCGCGATTCTACCGAAACCGGGGTTTGAACGTGCTTACCGAAATTCGTTTCATTGACATGCCACCATGGACACGATAACACGACCGTATTATCATCTATGAATTACAGCTTAGTTTAACAACTTCTTTAAACGAAGGCAAATTCACCGTGAGAGTGCCTCGTGCCGCTGCTCAGGTTATTCATAAACAGACAAAAGCACATATACGTCGAGCGCGCCCAGTTGTGTAAACAAGGCAGAAAAGTACACTAATGGAAGATGACTCTCCTTCGAAATCAAATTACCGGATTCCGCGTCAAAAGTAGAGGGAGCAACCCGCAGCTGAAGCAGGTTGACCATTGGGAAGTGTACGAATGTGTGTTGGGTATTTTGTAGTTGGCACACTGTATCGAAAACGCGAGGCCGTCCGAAGACCCTCCGCCAGTACTGCGTACGGGGGTGACAACCCAGTTGCCTCGCTTGACCCACACTCAGCACAACATTTTGGAGTTGCGGCGGTTCGAGCGAGCGCTCTGTCGCCAGGAGCCGCCATTGATCCTATCGATATCCATGTTACATTCAGCAAGCACAGCCACCGTCGTCGCGGCGGAAACCTTCTCTTGTTGCATGAAGCAACGGCACTAAACTCACTCGATTAAGCCGCCATTGACGAAAAAGTTGTGAATAATTTCAGAGAAAAATGCCTCTATACGAGTTTCCAAAGACCAATTTCCATTGTTTACTAATTTTTTAGTAGTGGAAAATTGCAGAACACCATAAAACGCTTTTTGCTAAACCTTAAAAATCGGTTTCTTTGAATAATTGACTACCACATCGATCAGAGAGAAACCTCCAACATAAAGCAATTTCCTAACTTGAGATCGACGAAAAAAAACATGACTGTTCTCATCGGTAACAGTGTTCAAGAAATTTAGCCCCTAGACAGGCTTTCCTTAGGTAGATTTCGTATGACATTGTTAAAGTATTCGATATCCCCCCCCCCCAAATTCGTCAATCATCCGCGAAAAACTGTTCCTACTAAATTGGGGAACATAACCTCTCGACCTAAAATGTGATTGCTACGTATTATCATCTATGAAAAACTACACGTCATAGACCAAAAAACACAAGTTTGCCGATCTCCTAGTAGAAAATGGGCACAAAACTCCAACGTGATTCGCAAAAACCAAGCCAAACATAACCACTAACAGTAATATAAACTCCTATTAACTATATACAAACGCAAAAAGTAACAAAAGTCTCGACGACATGAGACTGACTCAATCGGCCGAGATCAATAGCAACTTGACCTTTTACCATAGTATGCAGCCGCTTCGGCGAGCAGTGTAAAGAACCAAACACGCCGGGGTGTGTATGCGAGCGACGAGGGTACACAACGCAATGATACGCGTTATCACGTGACGTAACACTTCTAGTGGCTCGCATACTCTCTATGTTCGTCAGCGACGCCCACCATAGCGGGACAAGGGATCTCAATCCAGAGCCTAATCCCATACTGCTATGACATCTGTCTGTGTCGGTGTCATCAATCTCAAACACACCCCACCACCGAAAAAAACGGATACATAGGCATCTGGGGAGCATGGACGATACGCTGCCCACCCCCCTCACACAACAACACACGTGAGACGGCTGTTGTCCGGCATAGTATGCAGTTCGCCAAAACGGCAATCGTTAACCCACCCAATTGACGTCACAATTGTCTTTTCTCATCTGGATTTGACAAACGCGGGATGATAGGAGTCCAAGCAGAGCAGGAAGGTAATCCAAGGTTCAGCAGGGTCATTTTGACAAACGGTTTTCGGCTAACAGTTATGGCACTAGTTGCGCTAGCACCGAAAGTACTGGGACGTCGAAAGTGAACGCCAAGGGGACCAATGTGGGACCGTAGTTAGAAGGACGAGTCTCGAACAAGGTCCAGCTTAAAAGAAATCGTCTCAAGTTAGTTATACAGTTTCCAGATTGTCCCCAAAGAAAACGGCAAAAACAGGACACCTTTACATGGACCAGCTCCCCAAAAAACCAGTTTCCATGAATCAGATTGCGCGAAAAAGAGATGTGACCGAGGTAGGATTGAGAGGGTTGTGGTGCTGAAGCTTGTTGGCTGACCAACACCAGAAGCACTTTAGCATTCAGCAATAGGAGTTCACGAACCTGAACGGACCAACGAGCGTTTCGATCAGTCAATCTGTTCATTAATGCAACTCCCAAATTCCAGATTCGGTGGGGCTCATTTGTCCACAACATTTCGATTCTTTGATGACGCTGTCGATGGGAATTCAACAATGCGGCGGAAGTTGAAGGCTTTGACTTATGGAGGAAGCCCATCCTCAGGCATCGTTTCCCATGGAACTGATTGATCGACTGGAAAGCTTGCCCCAATTTGATGGATTCATTAATTAACTCACGATTCGATCGCCGCACTATTGACATCTTTTTTTTGCTTCACTCAGCGGAGGGGTCTGCTTTTTCTGAATGTTTTGAGGGCTTGTAGGGTTTCATCTGTTCGCTGAGTAGAATCTTTATTAAGGGTTTCCGTCGAATCGGTAAGAATTGTCACTGGGAGCGACTAGAACAAAAAGATGAAAACAACAAAACAATTACCTTACCCAACTCTTGTCTGTTGCTATCCCAAGGATTAGGGCTCCTGGTTTGGGCTAGAGATTGTTTCGATTTTTAGGGACCATATATTATTGAAAAGACCTTATCTGTGTGTCAAACTTGGGGCAGGACGTTAAGTCGATTATGTGGTGTCAGGGAAGCCGATACTCGCTGTTGAACACTAGAGCTAAACATCGCTCCTCTGAATAACATTCTGCAAATTAGGGCTTGGAAGACAGTGACCAACTCAGCATTGGACAATTCCTGATGAGAGCTCCAAAGCTTTTGCGAAATAAATGAGTAAAGAGGGGAAAAGTGAGCGCCAAACCTTTTCGCTTGCATGCCCATGGGTAGGGACAAATCCGCGAAGGTTAGAATCAGGCACCTGGTTAGTTTACCAAACTGATTCTCGTTGTCCCTCATTACTCCAGGTCAAAATTCAACCAAGTGGACCCCGATGTTAGCGGGATTAGGACTATTTGTTGATGGTATTCTGAAAGTTGTTTGTAAACAATTGTGGTTCGATTTTACCATGTTATCGAGTTTCTCATTTTGCCACAGTATGTATCACATCCGGAATCGGAAACGACTTCCAACAATCAATTCGCTTTGGCAGATTGGACATTATGCGTAATTTAATTTGGTAATGAGGAGTCTCGCATTTGGCATGAAAGTTGAAAGAAACAGATTTGGGTGGACGTTTGAATTGAGGTATTTAAGGTTACGGTTGGAATGTTTACAATTTAGGCGCGAAAATTTTGTAAGTAAACGGGAGACACAAGTATAATTAAGAGCACCTGACAACACCACGCAACCGCGTGGCAAGTGTTACCCTCAGAAACGCACATATAAACGCAGCCACGGCCGCAAGTAAAACTCCAAAGTGAACGCGGACATTACATATGGACATATCTTTTTGGATGACTAAAACAAATTTCAAGGCGATTGTATACCAACATTTCATTTTAAAAACAAGCGGCTAAAATTCAATTCAATGTAATAAAATTGCATTTATTGGCAAGGAAAAATTACGAAACAATTATTATTGTTGTCTAGTACTTTTCTAGATTTAAGTTTGACAATTTGGACATGAAGGCGAGGCCAGTTACTTGCATGTACAACTCCTCCATGCTCCTCTGTGAGTTGATTACTTATAACCAGTACCTATACGGCCAAAGTTTCGATGTTTAATCCTATTATCGCCCCAATTTGTTCGAATTTCGCAAAACCTTACTCTGAAAAATTAACAGCTATTCACACAGGTATAAGTCATCTGGAATATTTGAGTCATTGGGCAGCATGACTATTTAATTTGACAAACTATAATTCTCAGTGTCATTGTTTCTTTATTAACTTATATGCACTCGGAAAATAGAATTGGAGGTATAAATGCAAAATGATTGCCACTCCAATACGTCTCCATATATTCAAAACGTTCTCATAACTCAGTATAAAATGGAGCAGGTTTACGTGATATAGATGAATTACCTTATTATCATTAATGGAGTGAACTTGCGCCGTAGAAAGAAACGGTACTAATTGCAGGAGCCTCTTGGCCCCAGATAAGTGTATACAAAAACGCATATGGAGGAAATCGATCAAGTAATCCTCAAAGGAAACGAATACTGAAGCACGCTAATCAAGAAGGTTATCTACAAAATTTATAAGGGTACAGAAAAGTACGATAAGTCCCCTAAAACACGATAAGTTAAGACACAAGGCACAAAAACATTAGCATTTCTTGATGCAAGAGGTCATGAAACATTGCCAACACACATCTCCGCACTCCCAACTCCACCATTCCTCATCCCATTCTTCTTACTTTAGCCAACATCCAGACTCCAGCCACTTGAGGAGACACTTTCCACAACACACCACACATCCAGCCCACCAATCTCGTGCACGGGCTTCGTGCACAGGCCCTTTCCAAACCCACAACGCGCCATCTGTACTTGCCCGACCCCTAACTCTACTAACTACTTACTGTTGCTGTCTGCTGGTGCTGCACTTGTGCACTAACCTCCATTTTCGAAACGCCGCAGTCTACATCGTCTACCCCTTCGCTAGCCGAGAAAGTTGGCATTACATGGTCGACCAACACCCCCCGCCACATGACAACGCGTTTTTCCCGACGTCTCCTCCAACTCACGAGTGCGATCAGTGTCTCACCGAGTCAGTGAACACCAACACAACATGTGGTGCGGGCAAGAGTCGATGTGGGAGGAGGTCATTCGGTCACCACCTTGACCCGCCACCATCTTTCCCACCATTCCTTCCTTGTTCTCGTCCCTCGTCTCTCGTCCCTCAACTAATCTCTTCCCTCCACTTCTTCCTCTCCCCCCCCCTCCCTCTTTCCCTCTCTCCTTATCTCTCTCACTGATGATTCAGGACGTTGTCGTTCCATCAACTCACACCTCCACCTCACTGCATCACACATGCTTCTGTGGCGTACCCACGTGTGAAGTGAGAGCAAGTTCAGTGAGGCGGAGTGAAGTGGAGGATGGTGGAGAGGTGATGTTGAGTAAGTGAGTAGAAGTATTACGGCCGTTTCGGTTTTGTAGGCGAGAGAAAGTGAGTGAGCGCCGTGAGTGAGCTTATATGGGAGGGGAGTGAGGGGGAGGATAGTGAGACAGCGAGAGAGAAGGACGGCAAGAGCGAAAGGGAGTTGTGTACGTCTGACGTCAATGCAACGCTGATTTACAAGTGTATTCGACTAAACCCTAGAATACCAAACACGCGCTTACACTTCTCCCACATTCCAACCTCAAAGACATTTCCACCTGACCATTCCTCTCCCCTCACTTGCCATTAAATCCGCCTTCCATCCATCCACATTACCTCTCCTCTCCTCTCCTCTCCACTCCACTCCACTCCACTCCACTCCACTCCACTCCCCTACCCACCTCTGCACCCCTCGTGCGACAACCGACAATGAAACGCAGCCCCTTCCATCCTTCTGTCTCGTCCCCCACGCGATCAACAGGGAAGACATCCAGTGCCTCCGGTCTGGTCGCATCTCCTCGCGCTCCTCCGCCACCCTCACTACTCTAACAACAGCCTCGGGTTCCAACCCACTCCTCTCCTCTCCTCTCCTTCACCACCTCCCACCCCCCACCTCTCCCTCCTCTCTTCCACCACATATACCTCGCATCCTTCCTCCCACCTCGTCTTCAATCAGTGATGTCCTCTCCTCCCGCTTCTTTGTCTCAACACCACGTGCAGGTGGCGGGCGGTGCTCACTCCGCGCGGTATTGGAAACTTCGTAATTCACCGCTGCAGTGATAACAGGTAGAATTTGGTGGAGGTTGCGGTGGTGATATTTGTGAAGTAAGCCAACGGCGCCAGTAAACGCCGTAGTAAACGTCTGAGGGATGATCAGCACGGCTGACGCCAACTTACCCTCTTTGCGACACCCTCGTCAACCTTCGGCTGCCTCAGCCTACATTTCTATATTGCTGTCTTGGCCATTTCAAAGTCTCCCTTAACAGTTTACTATTTTTCATCTTTAGTATTTTCAGTTTAGACAAGATTACCGTGCTCCTGTTTCTTCGTTTCATCTCCTAATTTCCGTCGCAGCCATTCTGCTAAATCATTAACAATTCATAGCTCTTATAACATATCTGGGTTTTAACAAGTGTTAACTATAAAAACTCTTAATTAGAACTTAAACGCCCTTGTAATAGTGTATTTGTGTGAAAATGATCCTTTTTTATTACCGTTTAGTGATCCTCTCCCTCCTCCGGTGGTTCTGGTGCCGGCAGACTGTGCACCATAGCATGAAGTCCTCAAAAACGGCCACCAATGCCAGTGGCTAATATGGCGCCGGAGTTGGAGCTCTTGTAGCCTACGGTTTTCCTGTCTACCTCTTTAAGATACCAAGACTTCCAGCCTTCACACACATCAGCCTCGTGGCCCATCGCACCCAAATGCCTCGGTCATTAACAATTTGAAAGAGTGTACCATATCAAGACGGAGCTATTTAGCATCACAAATGAGTAATTAGGCAGCCTCGGCTACTCACTAAGACAATTTAGGTTCTACTTTAGTTGCAATGGGGTACACGAGACAACAAGTACGTTACCGTCCTCGGCAAGCTATTCTTTTCTCTCTCCTTCACACTTCACTCCCTTTCGTCCCTCACAGTAGCCAGGTCTCGTCAACTGGGCCTTCCCCAGCTTATGAGAGCGCTCGCAGATTTTCATTCGAGGTTTACCGAAGTTTGTCAAAGTCATCCGATCCCCAGAGAGGTTGATTGACTTAGGGGTTAAAGCCTCTCGACACTGACCAAAGAAATCCTCTTCTACAACGTCAATTCGCTTTACTACCGTGACATTTCTGTCCAGTATTTTTAGTAAAAGTGGAAGTGCACGGTTAGGAAAAATTTCAATCTATCCTATTTATTGCAAGTGAAAACGAGTTGATGTAGTCTTTCGACGCAGCAGATTGTTACAGCTTTGAATTGGGGTTATCGATGCTCTTCACTTAGTCAAGGTGTCAGCAAAGTCCTACAGACTAATTTGCAAGGATGAACCCGGTTACGCAAATTCCATTGCGTCCATTACTTCTCTCAACTTAAAAGTCATTAAATTAGATGTTAGAGAGAATATATACAGATATGTATGTTATTACATTATTTGTTACTTACAAAAATTGTGTTCCAAGCTCCGGTGTCATTTGACACGATCTCTCTAGGGACTAAGCTTACCCTGGCGGTTGAAAAGCTCTTTTCGTTCTGTCGCTCAATGGTCGCTGAGTCATACCGAAATTAGCTATTGGAAGCAACCTACGCCACGTTGGTACGCGTTGCTTGATCTTAAGATAACGCACACGACACGCTGCTTCATAGACAAGAACACAGAGTAAAATATCCTCAAGCACGCAGTATTGACACATTAATAAGTTCACAGTAACACACACTAGCTTTTTACTATACCCTTCTCAATGCACTTTCTGACCTCTTCCAATTTACACGACACACACACACTCAAACGTATTTTACACAACTCCTAGTTCGCTGTCGGCACACACATCTACACACACGCAGCACAAATTTGCCACAAGCGATCATACGGCTCACATTGGCCACACGATTGGCTAGCCCCAGCTGATCCAACTTTCTACTCCTTAACCAATCATTTTGCATTATTGCCAAGCTCGAATGGCAAGACGACGCCATGGTAGCCTCCTAATGTAACTACGTTTTGTGGAGAGAGGATGCTGCCTTCCCCTGGTGGATACTATGATTGATCAGTTAACAGATCCAGACTCCTAATTCCATAGAATGCATCCATTCTGGATTAGTGATTTTGCACAAGTGACGAGCTAGCGATTATCGCTGGTGAGTCTACTTTTTACGCTTTTTTCCCCTACACTGGCAATTTCCTCATACTTCTTCATATAAGTAGTAAAGGACACGCATACAGAGTTGATCACTTTCATCAGTCTCTCGATTTCTAGCCTTTATGCCATCAGCATACCTGCTATCGGCTATTTTCAACCATCCCTCGCGGTAAATCGACTGCTACTCGAGACGTGTGAATTTCATTAACATTCTAAAAGGGACTGAGGGCGATCGTCCAGAAATCGGTCTACTTGGTTAGTTTAAGGTCGTCTGCAATTTCCACAAGCGTCCCACTGTCCGGGCTTTATAATCTACTCAATGCTAGGGCTTTTGGTAAATTCGAGGTGTGCAACGACTAACCTCCTCATTGTTATTTTGTTGAAATCCCTTTTTCTACCTTAAAATCGGAAGCCTGTGGGTGGAGGGGGTGGAGTCGATATTTTATGAGCCTTTTTCGCCTCTTTTCGTGTAGTTGGTTTCAATTATAATCCATGAAATTCTACGGCTACCCGATAGGCAGGTTCTCAACACACATTTCATGATAGTGGTTTCGTCAATTATGGACTACGCCACCGTCTCTCACCTCTCCCATGTTAGATCGTTCTTTTATGGATTCTACCAAAGTGACGTGGTAAGGGAAATTTTATTCAAACTTGCAGACTGCCTTTCCCCCCATGTACTGTTACAGAAGCTGCCCGAACGAAAAATGACTTGGTTACCTCAACGTCATCCTCATAAAGTCTTGCCTCTGGGGACAGTCTCTCCTCTCACAGACTCGTTAAAAGAGGCGTCTGCCCGAACTTTTCCAAGTGCCTCTTTCATGGCTGCGTTAATGCGACCGTGAGATGAAAATAATGATGGGCAATCGTCCCACCAGTTTTTATAGGCTGTAGCGAGATAAAGTGGGGGAGAGAGGACAGGACTGGGATTTTGCCCCAAGTCCCCACCTCACCGTCCCACGGACAGAAACGAAACGAGAACGTGGTGTGGACGCAGTGGTCTTTCGAATTGCCCCAACCTCTTTTTTTATCTTGGTCAAAAAATATTGGCAAATGGCATTGTGGACTTTCTTAGCGTCCTACCACCACTCCGCCACCGGGCGACACGAGGTTCGTACTAATCGGGAGGTGATGGTGAACACGCAGTGCAAAGTCACTTATCATTCAGTGCCTGTGAGGTGGCGATTTGTGCGGTACCTTATTTGTTTCCCCAAACTACTCTACAACACTAATTTTGCAGGTCACCTTGTACTAATTACCGATTTTGTTTAATTTTTTTTGTCCAACCCCTGAGCTTACTTTTCATCCAGAAAATCTAATTAAGTTAGAATCCAGGCCACATTACAGAAAGCAGGATTGATGCACCTAAAGTTCATCTCTTCCCAATTAGAACCCGTCCTCATGAACTTGAAGTTGATCGGCATTATGATGACGTAAGGAAAGGAGGCGAAGGAGGAAGGGGTGGGATAAGAAGGAAAGTCGCAATTCTCCATATCATTCCTCAGTCCGTTCGCGACCATTAGTTGGATAAGGGGCATTTGCATGTTTTAGTTTGAACGAGTTTACCCTCTTTCCTACCTCCTATGGTGGCCACGACTCACTTCCTGGCAGTCGGTCGCGTAGGATTTGAATTTTCGCCTGGCCAGTGTGATAACTGGGATGGAGATCAGCTCTGAAATTACTGAGTCCCATAAGCCATTGGAGGCGGTGTGGCAGGCCAAAATGACTATTTGTCAAACGTAGGGGGGGACATAGGTGGGCCGATAGTGGGAGAAATGTAGCAGGGAATCGGAAAGGTTGCGATTTCGTGTTTGATTCAACTTTGGCTAAAAATCATAACACCTTCGTGGCGGTTCTGCGGTTTGTTGCTCACTTGAAGAAGACAACTGTTCATACCCCGTAGCAAAATAGCACATTTTTGGCCAACTGAACGTCCCCCCGCTTAGGCCTGGTGTCGTAACCAGTTAACCCTTTTGTCAGAGCAGTGGAAATGGGAGAAAAGATTGTCCTTTCTCCGTGTACACGAATATTAGGCCAGTTCTCAAAGATAAAGAGTGACATGGAAATATTGTTTTAGGCGTAATAGTGTAGGTTGTAGGAGTCGAATCAGTGTAATTATGAGTCGCATAAAGTGTTGAAGGCTATGGGAATGTTTGGAAAGCTGATGGGTGTCGAGGGCAGGCGGACGACGGACACGTTACTATCATGTTGGGGAGCATTAGCGATAAGGTAGCAGACATAAACACACACACACAATAGGACGCACTAGTTGGTGTGGCACCCACTTGTAGCACGAAGTTGGTGCACTCTCCCCCACAATTTCCCAAATCGCAAACTCGTCCATTGAGGTGTACCGACGGGGTTGGTGACCAACGAAGTTTCCAATACCGCGCGGAGTGAGCACCGCCCGCCACCTGCACGTGGTGTTGAGACAAAGAAGCGGGAGGAGAGGACATCACTGATTGAAGACGAGGTGGGAGGAAGGATGCGAGGTATATGTGGTGGAAGAGAGGGGGGAGAGGTGGGGGGTGGGAGGTGGTGAAGGAGAGGAGAGGAGAGGAGTGGGTTGGAACCCGAGGCTGTTGTTAGAGTAGTTGAGGGTGGCGGGAGAGCGCGAGGAGATTGCGACCAGACCGGAGGCACTGGATGTCTTTCCCTGTTGATCGCGTGGGACGACGACAGAAAGGATGGAAGGGCTGCGTTTCATTGTCGGTTGTCGCACGAGGGGTGCAGAGGTGGGTAGGGGAGTGGAGTGGAGTGGAGTGGAGTGGAGTGGAGAGGAGAGGAGAGGAGAGGTAATGTGGATGGATGGAAGGCGGATTTAATGGCAAGTGAGGGGAGAGGAATGGTCAGGTGGAAATGTCTTTGAGGTTGGAATGTGGGAGAAGTGTAAGCGCGTGTTTGGTATTCTAGGGTTTAGTCGAATACACTTGTAAATCAGCGTTGCATTGACGTCAGACGTACACAACTCCCTTTCGCTCTTGCCGTCCTTCTCTCTCGCTGTCTCACTATCCTCCTCCCTCACTCCCCCTCCCCCTCACTCACGCGCTCACTCACTTTCTCTCGCCTACACCGAAACGGCCGTATACTTCTACCTCACTTACTCAACATCCACCTCTCCCTACCATCCTCCACTTCACTCCGCCTCACTGAACTTGCTCTCACTTCACACGTGGGTACGCCACAGAAGCATGTGTGATGCAGTGAGGTGGAGGTGTGAGTTGATGGAACGACAACGTCCTGAATCATCAGTGAGAGAGATAAGGAGAGAGGGAAAGAGGGAGGGGGGGGGAGAGGAAGAAGTGGAGGGAAGAGATTAGTTGAGGGACGAGAGACGAGGGACGAGAACAAGGAAGGAATGGTGGGAAAGAATGGTGGCGGGTCAAGGTGGTGACCGAATGACCTCCTCCCACATCGACTCTTGCCCGCACCACATGTTGTGTTGGTGTTCACTGACTCGGTGAGACACTGATCGCACTCGTGAGTTGGAGGAGACGTCGGGAAAAACGCGTTGTCATGTGGCGGGGGGTGTTGGTCGACCATGTAATGCCAACTTTCTCGGCTAGCGAAGGGGTAGACGATGTAGACTGCGGCGTTTCGAATGGAGTTAGTGCACAAGTGCAGCACCAGCAGCAGCAACAGTAGTAGTAGTAGTAGTAGCAGGGGGTCGGTGCAAGTAGAGGCGCGTGTGGGTTGGAAAGGGCCTGTGCACGAAGCCCGTGCACGAGATGGTGGGCTGGATGTGGTGTGTTGTGAAGTGTCTCCTCAGTGGTGGGCTGGATGTTGGCTAAAGTAGAAGATGGGATGAGGAATGGGGAGTTGGGAGTGCGGAGTGTGTGTGGCAATTTTCATCCTCTTGCTCAAAAATGCTATGTTTTTGCCTTGTGTCTTAACTTATCGTGTTTTAGGGGACTTATCGTACTTTTCTGTACCCACATGGGTGAACGTTTGAGCATCTCCCTTCAAATGACTCAATATCTGTGTTTAAAGTGTTGGCTTAACAAGGTTTGTTCCTTTTATGTAGTCTTATTTGCCATCCACTAGTATTTCTCATCCACTAATACTCTCACCTGTTCCTTGTTCATACACCTTTCACGTCTGTCCCGCTTATTTTCCCTTTTTTTGGGCCAAATATTCTTGGAAATTACTTCTTCCCTTTTATGATGGTGTTTTGAGCACACTGGAGACTTTTATCGATTTTCACAAGAACTTTTGTGATGTAGAGGGAAGAGGAGCTTTCTCATTTTGCCTCAGAACTGTTGGTTCTGGATCTTAAATTCTAATTAAACCTCGCTCCACTAGGGCAGCATTCCAATTATCTTATGAGAGCGTGGATTTCCGAACAGGAATTACCTACCCAACTTACTTCGATTTTGTTGAGTTGCATGCATCCTGCCTACCGCTTCTCATAAAGTTGTAAATATATGTCAAAAATTTTTCCTCCTCCTCTTCCTCGCAGATATCGGCTATTCTACCCTTGTCAATGAATTCTGCTAAACTGCAAGTGGTCTTCATCACCCTCCTGGCCATATTTTCCAGTCGAACGCTTTCCAACCTCACAAACATCAGCACCAGGTCACAGACCGTTTTGCCCATAGTGCATCGTCAGCGCAGAGTCTCTTCGACAGTTGGAGTGGAGGAGATACCGCGCCAGAGTGAGATTTGCAAGGAGTTCGTGGAGTCCAAAGTCGTATTGAAAGGCGCCAAAGCTGCTTCACCGGCGGACATTTTCAATAACCTCTCGATTGGGAAGGACTTTGCCACAGCAGGGCGAAAGTACGCCAAGAGCTACGTCTTTCAGTCACCGAACTATCCGCGCAACTACCCCACTAGCATTGAGTGCATTAAACTTATTGTAGGTATGTGTGACACTCTCGTTACGTCCGATTGTCTTATTCATGCAATACCGTTGCTAACAATTTCACCATGTCAAGGTCTCACAGACGTAATTTTGACGTAATATGAAGTTAAGATTTGGGCCATTCAAAATGAATCATCAATCCCCCTCCTCTTCTTACTTCCAAAGGTTTTTTTACGGTTGGCTTCCTAAGGAAATATCGTGAGTACGCTGAGTCAGTTCTTAAATCGTTCTGTCTTACTTAGTCGTCGTTCCTACTCTTTCCCATTTCGCATCCAACGGGACAATGTCGCGGTCTAAAATAAAATAATAACATCTTTCGCGTTGCGTCAACAATCGCAAGGTTTCGGAGCGACTCAAGAATACCATTCGGACGACATCTGTATTTTACCGATTAATGGAAAACTGGCTTTAGTTGTAGACAGTCATCGCCTCCTTCCCCCTCTTCCTCCCTATGCGTCACCTCGCCCCTCTCTGCCGCCGAAGCGGTGTATTTTCACCTGGACGTGTCATGGGAAACGCAATATCCTACAGTACATAACATTCAAATGAAGTGAGCCAGATGAATCTTCGTCGAGTCTATTTCAGTCGTAGTTTATCATCCACACAGGTAAAAGTCATGAGATTCAAAAGCTATTAAGGTAATAAAGTGAATTGGAGGAGTCCTTGCAAGACCTACTCCTAAACAGAAAAATGTGCTGTTTACCAAGTTCGGAGCAATACTCGTTTACTTGGCCTTCTTTCGCCATGACTGTGGGAAAGCCCTTTATATGGTTATCATAAAAAATGCTTTTTAAATGTATTTCATAAGGCATTTAACTCCATTTTTTTATCTTCAAGACTATTGTATGATCTGTTTAATAGTGTTATAAAATTCTAAAACTCCAAACAGCCTTCTCATTAATGCTACGCCATCAACAAATAAGCGCTCGAACATTGGATGCTTCAGTTTCGAAGTGAAATCTGATTGGTGATCGATATGAGCCAATCACCGGCGCTCCGGAGCTAATGATCACACGATTAACCATAGTTGGGAGTAAAAATAACGCTTCAGAAGAATCCGCAATGAGTCAAATGGGCTTGAAAAGCAGAAATGGGAGGTAAGAATAGGAATGTGACGGAAAGGTGCTAAATGAACGGCACAAGTATTACCCAAGAAGTGCTCGGGTTGAGGCAGAATTCGAAAGTGTGAAAAAAGCATTTGCATCTTTCCAGACATCATAACTCTGTCAGTGATTGTCGCAGGCTTCTAACAGTGAACTATTGGCATGCTGAAAGAGGATGTGTTTCGGAAAGTTACTGGTAAGGTCGAATCAATTTTCGACGAATTAGCCTATTTTATCACTTGATAGTGGTATATCGGTATTGTGTGTTTCTTTAAATAATTTCTTGAATTCATGGTTCAAAGATTCCATTGCTCAAATGTTCACTACCTCTTAGGAATGCTTTTTAAAGGCGATAAATTTGGCAGTGCGATGCAAAATTCTTGAGGATTGACCGTAGAAATATCCTATAAATGTTTTTTTTTCTAAATAATGTACAGCCACCTGTTAATGAATGATAACATCGTCGAAAGAACCTCATAAAACGTGGCCGAATCTTTCTCTTCCTTGCCATTCAGTAGCGTACTTAAATTTTATACCTGTAACTTTCGTGTCTCGCATAAACTACTACGAAATTAGAACCTAATGACGGCCCTCATCTGGCTTAAATAACGTCGCATGTCTCTTCGGGTTTAAGCTTCTGACCATCGATAACGGTGGACTAAGAATGAACCCGACGTGGCGAGAGAAAAAACAACGACTGCGGGACAAAATTAAATTAGAACCATTGATTTCGTTGATGTAAGAAATATTATTGTGATTAAGATGGTGTGATTTATAAAGCCTTAGCAGTATGTGCCCCTTTTTCCACAAAATGGTTGTGATTTTTGAGACAAACAAGGGAAAGCCAAACCTACTTTCCAACTGCGCGAGGAGCTAAATATGATGACAACAATGGCCTCTTAAGGAATCCTTCTTCTTCCAGCTCCGTCACAGGAACATTCGGATATACCTTCAATTTTCGCAACCTTTTGCCCTTCGATACCCAACTCGCTCTGTGCCAATGGATTTCCTCGAGGTCCGAGACGGGGCGTTTTGGCTTCTCTCCTCTGGATTGGTCGATTTTGTTCTCGGACTTCCGCCACCTGACGAACAAAGAAATCCGATCCACGAGTCGCTACCTCTGGCTCCGGTTCAGAAGTGATAAAAACCTGCCACATGCTGGTTTTAGGGCAATTTTCCACTACCAAAAAATAGGTAATCAAATTCAACCTTTTAAGTTGTTTTAACCGATCCCCTTAAGTCGTCATTGGACTAATCATGTATAAAACTTCGGTTGTCGTACTACTGACTGTATTTCGATATAATTTATTTTATTATATGTCAAATCTTCCACATATGGAGTTTAACCGAGTTTTAAATCCCAATGTTATCTAACTAACTAAATAGTGAGCTATGAGTGATATATCTAGCACATTCACCGCTTCCTGGATAGCAACCGTCTCATTGAACCATCGCTATTGGGCAAAGCGGATCCCTTTCAATGGTTAAGAAAAAAGAAAGAGGAATCTCACTGTGGGGATTAACAGTTGTCATTAAAATCGTGATGTTACCTCCAACGATACTTGTCACTGATAAAAGGACACATGTTGGGACTCTCAATGGTTTTTACAATTGAGTGCTAATTTGCTCGATCGGGCCACTAGAGGATGGAGATATCAAGATCGCGATCTCGCAGTCCAAGTGTTACGTCTTATCGTACTGTTATCGCCGTTTATTCTTATGCTGAAGGATTGCCTACTGCATCTTACAAAGAAAAGTGTGTGGACATATAGTTTATTATTTTCACTCTGTGAGAACGTCGAATAAATTTCAAAAATTAACTTAATATTGCTGAATTAAGAGCGAAGTTTAAGGCTCCCAAAGTTGTATTTGGCCAATTAAAAAGTAGGGACAATTGTAAGAGATGATTTTGAGGGTGAGTCGTGGGACTTATGAGTGTTCTCTTTGTTCCTTACTACCGTCATCTGGTAAATGAGACAAGGGATATAGTGAAGGTATATCTTTTTACTTTGATGACTTATGAGCTAGTCCCACCACCATTATAATCAAATATAATCCAAAGCACCGTGAATTGAAGCCCGATTACTATTTGCCTTCTTTTATTGAGATCTCCGGTCTCCCGCACATATTACGTAAGTTTGTCCACGTCATTACTGTTTTTAACCTCGCCGCATACCTCAGCCGTGTGTGGTCTGAACCAGGAAGGTCAAGTTAGAGCTGGAGTTTTGAGGGAAGTGTTCCATCGGGTGTTTGAGAGTCTCGACGTTTTGGATTGGTGTAACCATGTTTCGAGAAAGGGGAGTGTAGGACGAGGACGTTTAAAGACGTCATCCAGAGCTACTTGATAGACGAAGACATGAGAATGGACGATGGCGAAGTGAATTTTCTTCGAGCAAATTAGGCAAACATTGAACTATTCATCCAATGCGGAGGAACGACAACTCCTAACTCCCTTTGAGTGCCGTTGTTGATTATCCCTCGCTCCTCCTCCCTTGGGATCTACACGTGCCGCTCTTATTTTTTCCTTTTTCCATACACTCTCCTCTGCAATACTTCTGCTTGTCTGCTTATTAACCACTCCCACTTTACACAGGGCTCTCTTTTCGTCTCACTCGTTAATTAGATGTGTCTCCTGATGTCTACCGTTGTGTCCACTCTCTCCTTACGTGCCCCCAGTGCTCCTGCATGTGCGCGTGTGCAGTGTCCACTCCAGAGCGCCTTCCTGTACTGTGAGCAGCAGAAGGAATCAAATCTCTGCTGCTACGATTCTCACGTTGGGCATCGTTAGTGCGATCGCTACGCACCATAGCTCTCAGCCGATCGACGCCGCAGAACATTTTTCCGTTAACAAAACGCGTAATTTGCGCTCATAGCATGATGTCAATTATCGCCTACTAACGCAGAACGCGAGAGGATTATTTTCGTGATACGCTTAAACAGAATGCTAAATTAAGAGGCTCTCATATAGAGTAGAACGTGTTAATGGCGAAGTGCCTACAACTTGTTCTGTTTCGCGTAATCAGAGATCTCGCAGCACATGTTATGAGGTCGGGGCTTACGTGGAAGGTTAGAGGATGATGGGCAATTGCAATTCTCTCGATTTGTGACTGGCTGACCTCCTCTTACTCGATTGCACAGGTAGCTAGGCCGCATTCTTTCGCGAATGTGACGCGGAAGAGTATAGTTGCTCTATTCATATTCCCTGTCGTGCGTAGATATTGTCATACATTTTAAAGCGGGTTCTCGAGTCACTCTCGTAATCATTTTCGAGTTCATTTTGCGACAACTTTTCCCGACTAGGGCTTATAGGCACCCTTCTTGGCGGACGGATTATATATACCATGGTTTCATGGAGATTCTGGATTCGTGTCAGAGGGTTAGTTCACAGGCACGAATGCCATACACTCTTTTCTGCCTCCACGTGCTTAAGACCATATCTCCGACTCTGCAATACAGTATTCTATTTCCAAACATAGCTTAAAGTTGGTCAGTCGATTAGAGAGGTGGTGGGAGTGCTCCTTAGCCAGTGCATGCACAGTCTATGTATCAGTGTTAGAGCAGAAAGCCATAAAAGGATGAAGTCTCATATTTTGGTGGGACAAACATAAGTCCTTTCAGTTGAGGACTGTCGCGAGGGTAGGTGAGAATGGTTTATGGAAATTGTGTTGATCTTTGCGATGATCTTTCATCACGTTCGTGCTGGGAATTCAGGCTCACAGCATAAAACATGCTCCTTAATTATGGGCATTTAAACTTGTCACAGAAGAAATGGCAAGAAGTGCTGTTTGCTCGTCAGCTGGGTTTCCGGCGAGATGGGTTATTGAAGGCCTCCTACCCTCTAAAGCCCGTGACTTAACTGGACGAGACAACCTATTTCCGTTGATCGTGACAAGCTTTAGAGGCGCTCCAGACTCTGAACTCAGGTATCGTCGGGCAAGTCAGCCATCCCGCAAATGCAAGATGGAGCGTTTGGTAGCATCAATGAGTGTAAGAGGTGGTACTGTATTTGTGTAACTCAAGAGTGCGAGAGTCTAGTGCTCGAAATTCCAGTGGAGGGACAATGAAATGAAGCAGAAAATGAGTAGAATCTATCAGTATGTTATCCGAGTGAAGCTGATTTAGAAAGTCTGTGTTGCCATAGTACTAACCTCTCAAGTGTACACGATAGATCGTCGGCTCCACCTCTATTCGCGAGCGTAGTGGTGGTGCGATAGAAATTTTATATACGGAGCGTCACTGCAGAGCACGTGCTGAGTCATCCAGACGTCTGACAAACTCGTAAACATATTCAGGTAAGATTATTTTCTATAACGTACTCATATGGAAGTAGTCGACAACACGCCACTAGTTCCGATATGTCTTACCTCGCCTCTTAGTTCGTGTAGAGTAGCTCCCCACGAAACTACCTGACGTCCTGAAGCGATCATTACACTGTGTATAGGGGTTACCATTTCTCCTCATCCTCCACGCTCTCACTCACACCCTTCACCAACACCCCCGCGTGCCACCGCACCTCACCAGTTCAACTCTCATATCCTTGCACTTGCGTCAAGGTCTCATTTACTCACCTCTGTGTACTTGTCTTTCACCCCTCGGCCTCCATCTGGAAAGCCTCCTCACTGCACTTTCCGACGTCCTTCACGCCATTCCACTTCGAGTTTGACTACGACTTTTCTACTCGCCTATGCCCATTCTGTGTATACCTATACTCTCGTTCCCTGTGTCCCAGCTCGGGTAGCCTCTTCTTCCTCCTCCGTTTCCCCTTCCAGTTTCCGATAAAGTGGGGGCAGAGGGTTCGCCGCGCTCGCCAATTTCTCGTCCCATCATCCCGCTTGGTTGATTAGACTCGTCGTTGCTAAGCCTTCCAAAACCTCCATATGACTCTAGACCTTCGACAGCGAGTACATTGGGGTGATGGAGAATGGGATAGACCCTTATGAAGTGGAAAAGAACCTTGATATCTTCTCCTGCTTGCCGGAATTTTACCTTCACATTAACGACACTTTCACCTTGGCTGTGAATGGAGGTTAGTCCATTGTTCCATTGACATTCTCACATGTGCAACATTTGGGTTTAAAAAACTGAAAAAGAGGAGAAGGCTACTTATAATCACTGACCGCATTGGACTTCGTAACTAACTTCACACTCTAAGACAAGTCTGCCCTCCACCTAGCCTACGCACTTCCTTAAGTTATCGCTCTGCTGCCAAATGTCTTACTCATTCTTATTGTTGAGTGTCGAAAGGAGGCTCAATCCGTCTACCTATTTTCACGATTCCATTATGTTCACTCTGAACCGCTGTAAACTGACACAGTTTAGTTTGTGATTACTAGCAAGTTCTCATGACATTATCACGCATGTCTCGTAAGTTTATCTTTAGCCTAAAGCAAAAATTTTTTGATTGTCGATCAAGAAAATTCATCAAACTAACCCATTGAAAGACCTGTTAAGGTTGTACATGTTCCGGCATGTATTGCACCGTAAAGTATTTTTAAGAATGTTAAATGACAACTTCGCATTCGGAAAGCTGTTGTTTTTAATTTGACTTGCAATTAACTTGGGTCATCGGTACATACGTCAAAATAGTGTTTACCTGCCTTATCACGGGAACTTGCGTGGATTGGGCACCGCTGCTAGGAATGTTAATAAAGTTATCAACAATAAAAGTCGAAGTTTAAAAAAACATTTACTTCCTCTGGTAGCTTTCGTTTTGACGGAATTATTGTAACGGCTATAACACATTTAAGTGACTTGGTCAGCAATCTTTCAGAATTGTGAACGATTTCTTCTTTTGATTGGTTAGACCCTTCAACTCACAAATGCACATTTCTCATTTTTATCCACAAGAAAAGAAGCATTTGAAGGACTACTAACTTTGTTTAACTCACCTCTACAAATTGGTAAATTACCCAATCAATTTCACAGTGAATCCTTGGGAACTGAGTCACTTTAAAAGAGACGCGAAAACTTCATCTTCTTGCAAATGTTGGTCCATTAGATTTAAAGGGTTGTGAGAGGGAAAGCGATCTACCCCACCCGACTTACAATGAGAGTTTTTAACTTGAGAATCATAATAGTATTTCCGGATGTTCTCCATTACTTTAGTTTTCTTCAATCACCACCTGTATCTATTACTGTTAAGAGTGGCCCCTATGAAGAAGGTCATCAGCGCATCTCCTCATTAGAGCGCGGTTGTTTGAAAAAGACTAGAGGGCCGAAACTATATATCCAGGATTCCCCTCTGCCCACATTATCAACCCTTAGATTTAACTCTTTTAAAGTAATCTGTGGTATTTGGTGCATCCAATGAGTTTATTTTATTCCTTGAAGGGCAAATGACTTTGTGGGATAGGGTGGGTTAATACGCTTTTCACAAGGGGCCATGGCGTTATTCGTGCTAATTGCTTTGTTGCAAGATGACTGCTTTTCGTAGCGTCATTGAGAATGGAATTTCCTTCAGAAATGTAAACTACTTTGTTTTGATATTCTCACGTTTCTCCCTTTGATGACACTTTTTTGCCAAAAATTATGCTGTACCAACTGCCAACACCTCTGATTGGCTTATTTTTACTGCTTGGCATTGCGGATTGGTTGAAAGGTCCGATGCGCATTTTTGCATGCAAAAATAATTTTACGTGTGACTTATTTTGCTTATAGCAGGATGGCTTTCTCTTGTGGGCACTGTTAATGCGTGCCCATGTATACAAGCATGTTGGGGTCTAATCTCCATGTTTCCGACTTTGCACCGAATTTAGTTTGTCATCCAACCCACGCGGCATATGCGACGATTGCCTACTGCATCCAGACGGTCATTGGTTGCGATGGGGTAATCAACTGTCCACTAGGACAAGATGAGGGCGACGCCGCATGTAATCCAGGGTCAGAGTTCGTACCTACTTTCAGCATGTCTCTCCACGTTTGCTGGAGTCATTTGTTCCCAATGGAGAAAACTGATTGGTTGAATGGGTCCCCAGCAATCGTATGTTTTGCCCACGTTCAAAAACTTTCTTATACCTACACACCCGATAATTGTCCAAAGTAGTAGTATGTTAGGCCGAAATCAGGAGTTAAAATAAACCGGTCACGTCATAGTGAAACAAACTGGAAATTCGGAATCATGTGAGAATGTTCCAATGTAATTTCTTATTTTCTTTTTTTAAATTTTCCCTTTCAAATAGCTGTTTCCTAGACTCCTACCGGTTTAAGAGTACGAATTTGACGTACTCTAGATTTAAACCCAGTTTGGAACCTAATCCTTTTCTAAATGCAGCCAGGTAAACTCTTAGGACATCCCATATTTGTTGCACCTCCTATAACTTTGGTCCGACAATCAGGCGCTTAGTGTATCCAATTAATTCATCTTGAAGGTTCAATCAGCATTATTAACTATATCAGTGCACTTACTTAATCTAGTGATAATTTGACTTGAATGATAAATTTGGAACTACATGGATTCATGGCCACATCAAGTCTATCACGTTCTATTGTTCCACTATTTGTTGATAAGAGATGGTAGGAGTCATGGTTAAACACTCCTCGTATACTTGCAACCCCACTATTCGATGCATTAACCGCACAACCGTAAGCGCAAATTTGATATTGTCTCCTGACTAAACCGTGGGGAAAAATTCTCTTTACTTATTCGAGAAATGAAAAAATCTAATCTTACTTCAATCGTTATTAATTGGTAAAGGGAGACTGGGAGGGAAAGTCTTGCCAACCCAAGATTAGTTGGTGGACCCATTGTATTGCCGCGGAAACTGATGCGTGGAAAAGTTAACTTAATTCCTGTTATGGCTGCGAAGACACTGGGAGAATTAAGCGAGGTAGGAAGGCAAAGAGAGTAGGTGCTAAGGAAGGCTTAAGACACGGGGGAGGAAAAGACGATCCTAATCTCTGTGGAACAGCCTAATTGACCGCCTCGGGCAGTCTATTTTTGGAAGCGAAAAATCACTACTACAACCTATCTTCCAGTCTATCTCCATCTTCCTCTGGTCCGCGTTAATTTGGTGAATTAGCGAAGCAAATTTTCTCTCCTTTAGTGATAAACGCAGTTATAAGTATACCAGTAAGCGGGATGTATGGTCATTTCCTTTCCAATTGAGCGAGACGACATTTTTCAGATCAAGAACTCTTGATCTACGTCCAAATAATCCATCGTCGTACAAGTGTGCGAGACCCAGTTTTTTTCTCTTTATTTGGTGTTTGGCAAACATAAGTTATTCGGCTTTCCGCATTTACCGAGTCTCTAAGTTCCTTATGGTGATTTAAGCATTTGCGTCCTAATTGCACAATGGCCTATGCTATTTTCTCGGCAGTCGAAGAAAAATCCACCGTGAGGGAGTTTGGTAATGACACTTTTTAAGCCCTAAGAAAAACATCGCTTTTGAACCTAGTTCACGAATTATGTTTACCTAGGGCGCTTGCGCGAAGTAGTGGTTCCAGTTATAAAAGAATTTGAAAATCCATGTTATTTTACAGAGGCTTAAGAAATGCCTCGTTGTGTAACTCGGAGTAAGGACCTCCCTGCTTTGCTATCACGACCTTTAAAAAGTAGCCTTTTTACTAAAATGGTTTTTTTAACAAAGCCGGCGTGCGCGTGGTGGAAAACGTGGAGGAGACCGAACACCACCGACTTATCGGAGAAGGACAAGGCCGCGTTGGAGCGGGCGATGACAGAAAAGGCAATCTCGAAAACATGCGGCCATCATTGGGTTCGGATTTCTTTATAAACTCTAATCCATTTGTCACTGTCATTTTGCATGTGTAATGTTTTCATATTAAAGATATGCTTCTCAAAGGGTAAATACGCACTTCCACTGTTATTTTGGACCAATAACTCACAAAATTTAACGAAATATTATGATTTACCTACAGAATCCAATGATTTGCATTAAAAGTAGTTACCATATTGTCAATTTTGTTGTTGCCTATGCGATGAATCAAAACTCGCCTTAACGAAATATCGACTGTTCTGTCTTTCATTTCCTGCTTTTTTATAGTTTTTGCCATACGTCGTAAACGGAAGGAGGCGAGTAATCATGAGATAGAGATTAAACTGCCTTCTGAACTGGAGAGTCCACAGGCTGGAGGGAAGACGGGCAATAAACTCGTGTCCTTCTCGTTTCCATCTTCAATGCCTCTAAACTTCTCTTCCGCCGATGTGATTATTGACTTGGATGAGATTGAAAATGAAAACCGGCTTTCCAGCTCTGAAGACGCTCTTCTAGGTCGAGAATCGCCATCAACTCAAAAGGCCTATATTGCCAACATCACAATTGGTAGGTAGGAAAACATCTCCAGGCTGTAGCCCGAGGCCTTTGGTCTAAACAGACAATAATCCTAAGTCTGACTGTCAACGAAGGCGGTAAAATCACGAACTGCCCTTTTTCACATCAACAAAATTCACCAACAACGCCAAAAATCCCCAAGGAATACATGGCAATCGGATGTCAAATTTAGTTGCAATACACACAAATTCCGCCATGCCGGGGAAAGTTGAGTATGTTCCTGTTGTTCGAGTTTTTAATCTAGTCTTAATTTAATCTGGCAGATTTGTGCGTTTGTTTGGTATTTTCGTCAAACTGCTCTTTGTGTGGTGTACGACACGCGCGGTTCACGGCAGCAGTGTTTGAAAATAGTGAACTTTAAGTGAGAGAACAATGAAAAGCAACAAGTACATTCAGGTATTTAGTGATTTATTTAAGGAAGACAGCAATCCCAAACTCATGTACTTTTCTTTACTTTTTGAAAGTTCTGCTGGGATATACTGGACACTAAAGGGATTGTAATTTCCAACTTTTGTTTGGTTATTTGAAATAACTAAGACGATCACGTTTACAACTTACTCGTTGTGTAACCGCTTTCCATGCGGATTAAGTCCCCACTTCGGGGGAATTAACTGTCATGCGAGTGACTTTACTGAGAGCCACCATGATGGTGTGACGTCTAAGTCCATTCCATGAGCCTGTAATGAGGAGAGAAGATGAGGTGACACTTAAGTTAACTACGTAAATTTAACGGAGCCCTCTCCCATTCATTAATTAAATATATAGTTGATATTTTGCGTCTACGGCATCAAAAATGGATCATTTTTCGGTCTAATTAAAGCAGAGATCACCCTGAAACGCGAAATAGTTTTATTGTGACCGTAATCAAATTCGCCCTGTTGGTGAGTTTGCATCAAATCTGAGCTCTCACATTGAGATACCTTCTTGTGACTTATTTCCAGACCGTGGTTGAAGTCAAGCTTTTTGGTTATTTGTAAGTTTGCTCGGAGTGTTTCTTGTGAAAATATGCGCTTGATGACAGAAACAGAGTTTTAATAACTTGTAAAATATTTAGGTTGGAAACTATTGAAACGGGTTTTAAATATAAGAAGAAAAGCAAAAGGCTCAATTATGCACATTTATTTATTACACTTAATCGCAAATAAACTTCCCAGTGGCATCCTACGACTTTCTGCCACCGATTGGCACGAGTCTATGGCTTTTTTTGGAAAAGCCTTTCAACTTTTGCATGTTTAATCAACGCTCACAGGACTTGTTTTAATGTCATTTTGGTTGATTTGGTTCTTCTTCTCTTACAAATAATCCACAGTTTACGAAGAAGGGTAACAACAAGTGCGTGGAATATCGGATGCAATATGGAGGAGTGCGTAAAATTTTCATTGTCGAGAAGGTATTTAACTTGTCAACAGTAATTGAAGCCTTGTGTGATCGTCGAGCCGATTGAGAAATGCTGCTTCCTTCTTCCTCATAAGCTTCTCCTCGTGCAGGAAATCACCTAAACGCACGTCAATGGGACTGCGCCACTGTTATGGTTTCGCCTGGTGGTGGCAGGAAGTAATAATACGGGAACACTTGTTGGGCACTCCACCGTATGCTAGGCCTGTTGCTTTTCGGTGAACTTCCGGCTTAGCGGTGTATCCGCGGAGTGTATTCTTATGTGCCAATTCGCATGGTCGTTTTCCATTGTCATACAAAGTCCTCTTTTCATCAAAAGTGATGAAATGGTGTAAAAACGACGGCAATGGTTGTATGCGGAAGGAGAGCAACAGTGATGCGCACTTGCTCGTGCCTTCAGCCGTTTGTGGTTGTGTTAGTTCATAACGGGCCGACATGTAAGAGTTCGTTTTTCTCTTCATTTATTGGCACCAGATGTTTTAGCACAGCAGGAGGCGGCGTATGGGTTGGCTGATAGCGGTTGAGACTCAAGTTAACGGCCATAGTGTTGCGTGTGGAGGGGATTCCGCCGCCGCCGCCGTCGTCGTCATCGTCGTCGTCCATACTTGCTCCTCCTCGCTTATCATCAACATGGAGGTTGGTGTTTTTTCCGAGGCGTCTAGAGCCTTAAACGATATCCAAATTGCCAAACCGAAAATATTTTCTAAGACGAACATGCAGCATTTTGTTCATGGGTGATTCCATTCTCGAACGTCTTTAATAATGTTTTCTCGAACCTGTGCAAGCTGCGCTCTGATGCAATTTGCAAATCGACAAAAAAGTGAATTGTAAAATCACTTTTGTTTACACATGGCTTCGCGAAAAATGAAAATAATAAATGCTATTTACAACTTTGAACAAAGGACTATTCAAAACGCACCATTTCATAGTTTCCCGCCCAGTATCACGCAGGGTGTTTCGTTTTTGGCGAGATGAATCCTATTCGTCTGTGAGATTCAAAGGAGCCCTAATTGTGTGGGAACTCCTCAAAAGAACCACCTTTACGACAATCAATGTCATGAAGGATGTAGCATGGAGCAGCCACCTACTCGCTGGCATAAACGGAGAAGTACGGTTTTTTCACTGTGACCACGATGCAGGGACTAAACATATTGGAGGATTAGTTTAATCTATGTGGAATATTGTATACGTTCGCGTTGACATTGTCCACCATCCATCTCTCACGTATTTTTAACCCCCTGTGCTCATTTCG
>QEYB01000840.1:0-25783 GCA_017562135.1 Dipylidium caninum
TAATTTTTGATTCATCCACATCCGGCTCGAAGCTCGTAACTTATTTCTCAGAAGTGGCGCGGGGCAAGTGAAAGGGGCGGCGTCGCGTGGGTTTCAAGCTCGAAGTTCCAAGCTCACAGGTGCATCGCGTAACACCTCAGCGCGGCAATCGCGCCACCGAAAAGGAAGAGCGGACTAAGTGCACTGGCGTACAGCCCTGACGATGTGTTGCTCGAAATTCGCTTGATTCATGTCTTGCCTCACTGAGCTTTATACAAACAAAGCTGAAAAGACGTCTGTGTCGTTTTAAACCACCGCACTCACACAGTCCTCGCCTATTTCTTCACAATTACCATTAAATGCCACTCTTGATATCATTCTTCGCCAAAACACATGGCAACTCAGAAAGATTGTCCAAAGGGAAGGGTCGAATGTTAGTCCGGCTTTTCAACGAGAATCAATCATCAATTCCACTTGAAAACTTGCTGATGCCTTCAATTCACCGAGAACTAAGAACATCGTTTCTCTCTCTCACACTCACTCTTCACACTAAGTGAGGGAAGCGAGTAGGGCAGTTCAAAGCCGCTCCTGTCTGTCCGGGCAACATGGAATGTCGGATTTGGCAAAGTTTTGTCATTTATTCACATTCGCCATTGGCCTCCTGAATAAAATCAAAACCACATTCTCTCTGGTGCGTTTAGAATCGAGCTAGAACGCCGTTGGTCATCGCGATCGCAGGAACTGTCACTCTCGGGTCTCGAGCGTGGGCAGGATGACGAAGGGAGAGTTGGTGCTCTGGAGTGGTAGATTGGGACACAGGGCAGGAATAGTGATGGAGAGAAGTATGCCCTGGATCCAAAAATGCGATGTTAAATCGATGTTCCGACCAGGAAGTAAAGGAAAATGAGACAGAAAACAACGTGAATTAGAGCCAAAAAACTAAAAAAACTCGAATTGTTGACTTACATTTTTGATAGATCGGCTAATTACATCGGCTTTGGGAATGTCGCTGAAGCTGTAGTTGGTGATAGTGTCCCCTGGGTGACGTTGTCGCGATTGGCAGATGTGTCGCTCTGTTCCAAACTGACGACGATCAAGCGAGATCGTTCTAACGGCCAACCGCAGGGAGTCGATTGAGCAAATAAAGTTGTATGTCCAGTCTCTATCACGCCATAAGTCGCACGGTGACAGCATGGTGAGTCACGTATACGAGGGTGTTGTGGATCACAATCCGAATTAGGAGCAGGCGACTAAGTTCAGGGTCACTGGCGTGGTGTGTCACACTACTAGGGGCGGTAGGGTGATAGATTCGCTGCGTGGGTCGACACCGAGGTTATTTGGCTCAATTGGCCAATTTGTTTGTGAATGTACTAAGAGCTTTATAAGAAAAGTGGATGTCGAAGTAATTAAGCATCTGAACACCCGGATAGAACCCTCGTCGCGTCCGACAGAACAACCATGCATGACTTGAGACATGCACGGCATCTCCTAGTGGCAGAAGTCTGCGAGATTCAAGGTTGTCCGTCGTGACCGAGTTCCGGGTAACATGCCCCGACGGTTGTCGCCAACGATTCGCAGACCTGAATCAAATGTGTGACATCTGAGGGGCTTGGTGACGTATTATAGGGTAAGCAGAAGGACGCGCACCATCAGGGTAGTGTCGGAAACAGGCTTGATGGCGTTGGGGGTGACAGATGCTCGCACAGGTGGTGTCAAATCAATTCGAATCGCGAAAAGGCAATCGGATCAATTTTCTGGGCTTGGATCTTTATCTTGAAGCAACAGGGGGAAAATCAAACGATCGTGGCGCAGTGAAGGAGCCTATGTGGGATCACCGTCGCTATCGCCCGCTCTTCGTAAGGGCTTTAGGAGTGTCTTTAGATTGTAAAAGACATAGTACTTAGTACATCATACACTCTGGGCGGAGATTTGTCGTGCTCGGTATTCTACTATTGATCTTCAACCAAGTGTCACGCTCAAACGCTAAGATTCATTTCTCGCAGGCTGACATGGTGGTATAGCCACAAAATGGTAGATAATGTTAATGGCTCCACACTCGCGGGTGGATATAAAAAAGTAGCATATTATATTAAAAGTAGAAATTGAGCGCTATCCCAGATAGGGCTGAATTATTGCTCAAAATCTCGAGGGATAGGATGACGAGAGAGTAGAAATGTTTCACAATACAGTTCCAACAAGTGGAATGTTTCCTGCAACTACAAAAAAACCCATTCCAGGGGCCCATTTCTCGTGGTCGACGTTGGAGTACGCGCGATTTTTCAAGCAGCAGTGCCAAAGGATGGAATCCTAATAGTTAAGGCCTATTTTGCTGCTGTCTGATTGGGCTCAGGGGCATTTGCCACTTGGTGGCACCATCGCGGCGCCTGCGCTTCGATACACGCATCGGCTGAAGTCCGAAGACTGGGCGGTCCAAAATGAAAAACTGGGAGTGATATCAAAATCTGACTCATTGACTATTGCTCTTGTGGCCTATAAATTTGGAGGCCTACACTAAATCTCTTCGTCTCTAATTGCCGATGCCGGTCGAAAAGGTGGGTTCCTCGTGTATGACATGTCACGGGTCGCTGTGGCCATCGATTGATGGGGTGAACAAGCTTGCGGGATGGCTTCTCTCTGTTCTCCGTGTAGAATCTACAGGGATCGAGGAAGCAAGGCGTGATCAAGACAACTTTGAACGAGGCGATTTTGTGCTTCAGATGCCCAAAAGTGGGGGGGGGGAAAGATGAAAATGTTGGGCGTCGGTGTACGTAATAAGCACTCCTCCAGTTGCAAATCTGTTCTCTTATTTCCTTGACAACAAACTTGAAAGTCTTCGCTCGGATGTCAATCGTGTCGAAAAATGACGGATGTGTTCTTCTCGCCTTCACTGGAGCATTGTTATCAAGCATAGATCCACTTATTTTTGCCTACCAGAGGCAGTAGGGATAGAAGGAATCTCGTCCCACTAACCTCTTTTTTGTTCTTCTCGCGGTTTCAAGCGGCAAAGTATTGAGTCACTCGAATCGAGTTACTTCAACAATTCCTCGCACTGGGTGAAGCTCGTTTGCTCAACATTCTTCCGTTCTTCTCTAATTTCTTTCTCTTGGATGACGGAGATGTGAGCAATCAGACTCTGATGCTCTAATAGTCAGCCGCAATGAGTAGATGTGTGGAGCAGGTCTGGTCACGTGAAGGCAACGGCTGTCTGTAGGAGGTCAGATGAAGCCGAGGGAAGACGAGTTGTGCGGTGGCTACCGGTTAGCTATTGGTTGCTCCACTTTTAGGATAGCTTAGAATCTTCAAGGGGCAGCACTCGCCAATCAGAGCCTCAACGAGGTTGTTTCGATTGGACTGAAGAGGATTATTTGACGTCCCTTTTGCCTCTAAATTTATCAGTTATTGGAACTGTGCCACACTGGACGCAAGAAATGGCAGAAATCATGTAGAAATCAGCAGAATAGCAACGTAGGCGAGACGTTACACACACTCTCTCACGCTACACACCAAGGGCGCGGGTGAGTGAAGACCGGGTCTCTCTTGCCTGAGAGATCCGACTCCATTCTATTATCCTTTCCCGCCAAACATGTAACATTATGACTTGGGTCTCAGGCACTCTCGGAGTAGGTAGGTGGTGTCCTATGTTAGTGACGGAAGAGAGTTTTTACGGACCTTTGTCATGTAAGCCAATCACGGGCGCGGGCCATCTTTCAAAACCACGCACAATAATGTCTATATGGTCACGCCACGCTCGCACCCAGCGGCACTACGCATATGTTGACGGAGTGGCTCCGCATCACAGCCAAAGGCTAACGTCAGTGACGTCACGAGGACGTGACCTGAGATTTGACTGTTCCTTGGTAGCTAACTCTCAAAACGCAATGCTGTTATCGGAGCGTATAAGCCTTCTCCCACGGACTCCGTCGGTAAGGTTTGTAGTGGGGAAGCAATGCTGGCCGGGACTGATGAAATTAACCACATCATGCTCGTCTGTTGTTGAACCATGTACGGTAGGACGGTGTTTTGGTGTGACAAGGGGAAGCCAGTTGTTGCAGAATTGAGTGGACGAGATCCAGAAAAGTCTGGGAAATGACACCGCACGCGGGTTTTAAGGTTGGTTGCAGGGTCCGGGCTTTTAAACGTGAGCCAGGGTGGGCGGGACTTTATAGCTCAAAATTATGCGTTATGGTTTGGGTTGGTGGCCAGGAAACCCGAGAAACCTGCAATTTAAAGTGATTTCTGTCCACGAAACGTGTTTTGCTTGATGACAAATTGAAATGATGTTTCAGAAGAAACACCCTCCACATTGTACTCTAGTGCTGTGCAGACCACAGGACAGGGAAGGAGTAGGGGACAAAAGGTGTTAGTAGCAATTGATAAGATGATAGGCGAATGGTGTGAACAGACGATATTTTCAGTGCCCACTGACTAACCGCAGTGTATTCGTCGGTTCCGAGTAATTTTGCGTCCTCGATAAGGTGTCCTCCATCCTGGAATCCTCTTGGTAAGACGCCGACACTTTGATTGGTTAGCAGCGCGCATGTGAGAACGGAAGCGGCACGAGAGTGCGTTTCTGCAAAGCATTAATTATAATGTTTAGCGCACAGGACAACGAATGCATAGTACTACGCGGTGAATTTTTAATACACGTAAGTGAGGTGAAGTGCACACGCGCACGAGAGAGAGAGAGTACAGAACTACAGGTGTGTATATAGAGGATGACACGCACAGTAAAGCAGTTCAGTGTGGGAGAAAGTGAGGCATTAACGGGGAAATGTGAAAGAAGTCGGATGAATAACTTTTGTCATGTACGTAGAGGGGAAGCAGAGCCGAAGACAGCCCATTTCACTCGGCAACTCATCATGTTGTTGCGATACGGAGAGTAGTAGCTTCGAGTCAGCACTCCCGGGGCGGTCGGGGATGCTTACCAACCTATTCGTCTCCGTCGAGGTTAGGAGACGCACACTGCACATGACAATCAAACGGGCACACGCACACTCACACACCACACGCTCGACGAACTAGACAGACACGTAAGAATCTAAGTAAAGAAGTGGGCGAGAGAGTAAGAACAAATTCTTATCTCATTCGTACTAAAAAAATTTAGTGATTTATGGGTTGGCACCTGGAGGAGGGATCATGTCGCTGAGGAGAAGTGGTGGGCAGTTAAGTCGCCCGAGAACAGGTTTGTCTGCGGCAGTTAGACTTGGTCCAAAGGGAAAAGGCTTACCTTTCTTCAGGGGCGTTTCTTTTCCTGTTTTATAATGCTCAGAGTAGAAGGTTATTGTATCATGTTTTTGACAAGATGAGATCGAGAGTGGATAGACTTGGACAACGCGCTGTTGCGTATTGCACTTTAATCCTGAGGTGTCGTGTATTTGAGTTGGGAAGAACAAGCTGTATAACAAGTGAGAGGTACAAGTGGCAGCAAATATTAAGCGTAGCGAAGAGGACGCATGGAACATCTGCTCAGCCAAATGTTGGCAAAATCCGTCAACCTTACTAGGCCGCTTCGACAGAGCGGAATTATAGGCCCGATGGTGAGTGTAGTTCTACAAGCTGTAACATGGTACTTCGATCGATATATTACAGATTCACACTGGAGTATGACGTGGTTATAACTTCGGTGGGAGAGCATATACTTCAAATGAAGGTTCCACGCCCGATAAGAGGTATCAGGGTGCCTTTCTGGCGTCCCCACGTCTTCTGCCTCAACCACGGCTTTGGAATGCCTTCATTCTGACACATTATGTCGAGTTGAACAGTATCTGAGTTCTTCAAAGTCATCTTCAGGAATTAACCTTGGAGGAAGCTTCGTCGGTCTTCGTAATAGAGGTTCCACATAAGAATCTTCAAAAAACCAATTTCCTCTCGGTGATCGCACGCACCGGGAGAAGAAATGAGGTATGACGAATATTATCTTTACGGTGAGAGGAATAGCAGCATTGAGAAGTTCTAAAAAAATCGCATCTGCTATAGGCAATTGCCACGCTGATAGTGGCTTTTTACAGGAGCTTTAGTGGTGGTTAAAATGAGTGGTAGAGACAAGAATAGAATGAATTCGCTGAGATCTATCACGCAATTCATTGCCTTCATCGTGAGGAGGCGATGCCACTGGTTGGCCCTCAGTGTTTTGGGAGGCGAACGGGGCGGATATGGTGAAACTGTATGAAGAGTCGGCGCACAGCGAACTTATTTCTCTGGTCTTCTCCATGTTATTGCAACAATCGTGTGTTGATCATCGGAGGACGACGAAATTTGGAGTTGAGAGCCACAAGCATTGGCGCACATCACGTGACGCTATGGTGGTATAAAGCTGCAGATGTGACTGAAACTAACACTGTTTGAGCTGATCGGTTCGTTAAGTTAGACAGAAGTCAATGTCTTGAGATTGAGCCCAATCATGTTTTGACAAAACGCATCTAGTCCGCCTATAAAGATTCACTCCTATCCCAGAAAAGTTGGACAAGATCTAAAGGTGATCGTTAAAGTCCACAACAACTTGCGAACTCATGGTGCTGATAGGCTTGCGAGAAGGCGGAATCCTTGTACCTAAGCAAATCTCCTCATAATCCGTCTTGAACAATCGCGTTGAACATGACGTCCTCAAGAGAAACCTCCTTATTATTTATGCACGGTTGGTTGACTGTCACTTATCACACGACTAACCGTAGGGTCTGTGGGTGCAATCGTTATCCCGTTAGACAGTCATGGACACGGAAAGACCCGATCATGACAACATCTCAACGTGTGCTTCGAACAGAGAACCGTTCACAGAGTGTCGGGAGGGAATGACCGATGTGAGATGTCTCCCATGAGAAGAACATACGCGACTGCTAGAAGCAAAAATCTATTTCATTCTGGACCTTGACCCTTGTTTCGTGCCAACTGTTCGATTCCCTCAAATATATGCAGTACTACACTGCAATTTGTCAAAATACTAAATGAATTTCGTTTTGCCTCCAGAGACCGATTTATTGGGTGTACTGTGTTGTCAACTAAAAGCAATTTAATTAAGGCGCGATTTAGACTTGAAAGAAGCTTCTTCCACCTGATTCACAGCAACAAACAGTTGCTAATTTAAGGAATTATACTATCACCATTCAAGGCGAACTTAATGAGTTCAAGCCAGTCAGCAATCGAATGTTCTGTCTCAACTGTCCACTCACGTCTACACAACCATCCTGCAAGATGTCACCTCTTCAGGGCGATTGTGGACAAAGATAGAGAGCAAACTACTCGGTGTGTGTGATGACTCGGGTCACTTATCAAGTCTGATTTATTCCTCTCGTGCACATGAAGATGCTAGTGTTGTCTCAATTTCCAAGATGACATCATGCGGAGTCGACTTAGTGCAGTTGAGGGATACAAGGTATTTTGGCAAGTGGTCAAGCGACGCAGTGAAATGCATGCCAACCCTTCCCGAGCAGATAGGTGGTCACGTGGGGAAGTCGGTTTGATGTGCGAGCAAGAATCAGGTGGGTGAATGAATTGCAGTTAGGTGAGCTCAACTTAAACAAACATCATTCCGTGGATGAGTTGCAGTTAAGTGGACTCAACACGAAAACTATAAAAATCGGGTTGAGAAGAACGGGATGGAGTGACTGTCCTCGCAATGTGGAGAGAGTGCGTTCATCGGCTAATTCCTCGTTGACCAGCATTTTTCTTCGGCAGCTAGCCATTGACAGAGCCTCGAACTACCTAAATCTCTCCCGATAAAGACAACAAGGCCCGGATGAGTTATCAAACGCAATAGTGTCAGTCCTCAATCATATTCCAACAGTTTCAATTCACCGGCCGGATCGTGGTACGAAGAAAATCTGCACACAAAATAGGGCCGGAGAGGAAAGACAAGTCTACGAAAAAGGTATCTTCCCTTTTGAGGTAACGGAAAGTGATTACGATGTGAATTACGCTGGCTAAGCGCCCTCCGTAGATCTCGTCCTCAACACACAAAACCCTATTTTAAGAATGAGCCCTTTTGAAAAGTCGGGGCGGATGAAGAGAATTGGCAACTTAGTACTCAACACCCTCTTTCCACACTGGCCTGTTAAAATCGTCGAGTGGGGTTGATGTCGTGTGCAAGGGCGTCCTCTAACCTCGACGAAGACGAAAGTGGCTAGCATCCGACTGCTGGTGGACAAAGTATACTTCGATCGCAAACACATGATGAGTTGCCAGAGTGAAATGAGGGTGTCATCGGCTCTCCTTTTTCTCCATGTAATGCGAGCTTCAGCGATTTTTTCACATATATAGTTAATACCCTCGTTTGTCTTTAAATCACCCCCCCCCCCAATTTAGCCAGGTGCCTTTTGAATTTTCTTCCCCTTACCGCTTTACGAAATGTGCGCAGCTTCACAATATTTGGTTGACGCCCACTTGCAGCTACGGGTTCTCATTGACACTATCCGTTCACGAGCGCCGAGTTAATGGGGATGTCATGGAATAACGACATCCCTCACCATGCGACGCAAAAAGTGTTCGGAACGATGATACACTCGAGTAGGCACTGACGATATCGTCGTTTCAACACCTCGTCATCTATCCACTGCTGCGCACACTTCTTGGCCTTCTGCTTCCTGCCACACGTTTCCCCGTGCTGTCGAATAGACTCAACTGGTAAACCACAACTCTGGGTATATGAATGTCCATTACACACATTAAAAAAGCTTGCGCAGCCGGAACTCGTCTTGTGTGCACTCAAAAGGTGTCGTTAAGTCAGATTGTGTGCTGGGACCATGAGACAAATCTTTTGCAAGTGCTGAGAGGTACTGGAAAAAGAGCTGCTGGGGTGAAAAGGCTTAAAGCCTCTTACCCATTAACCGATCACAGTACGTGTCGGCAATTTACTGCATGAGCCTCAGTCCGAGCCTCTGAAGATGCCTTCTATAGGCCGCATAGCTTTTAGGAAGATGGTCTAGTCATTTGCATAGGCTGTCGCAATTCGGCAGACTTCACTTCACTTACAGGCATACCAGCACGAGACGCAGTCCACTGATAAGAGTAGGCCTTAGACCAGGCTCCTCCTACCGTGCCGCATTGCGCGTGCCTTGCATGCCACTACGTGGGGGCACCTGCACAGCCAATGTTGAACAGTCGCACGTGACACATGCTTTCCTAGGCTGAACTTGATGGCGTAATGAATGTTTGTCCTCCAGCATGATGTTTCGTCACCCCTCGCCTTGTAGTGATGAAAGTTAGCTTTCAATGTGGTGAGTCCTGCGTAGTGCGGGGCCAAGAGGCCACAATTTTTTCTGGTGGGGGATGGTAGATAGAGGCTGAAATTATGACAGACTTTGAAATATTTTCATAGCACATAAGGGCCTTAAGGGGCGGGATTTTGCGGCTGAAGTACTCATGATCTAGCGAACTGGCGGAGAAGTTCTAGAAGACTGATTTGGTGACTATGAGGCAGTCCAATTGACCGGACGAGGTAAGGGGAGACGACGGAGGCGGTAAGACCTCAAATGAAAACAAGGCGGGAGGCAATGTGGTGACAGATGAGCACGAAGCGTTACTGACTCACCAGTCCTAAGTAGTCCAGCTTTTATCTCCCTCCCTCCCTCCCTTACTTCCTCCCTCTCTACTTCGCACCGCGTCAATGACGTTGAGGTATCAATGTGCGCACACACTGTTATTTGAAGTCAAGTGGTGCCGAGACTTGGAATATGGTAACCTAGCGATATTTTTACTGTATAAGCAAAACACTTACCACGCAGACTATGCTGCTCAGATTTGACGCATACTAACAAAGAAACGATGCAGGAAAGTTGTAATAAAGGAAGAAGGGAGAGGAGCTTGCTTCCCATAGGGCACACAGATTGGCAGAATAACTGCCATAACTGATGACAGGAGCCACGTGAGTGGGAAAGCCCTGTGTTCAAAAGTTAATCGTAAGAATGAGATATTGAGAGAGGTGCCTCCTGTGGTGTCTCATATCAAAGTACGGGTGAAAAATGGGGTAGTCTTAACTTGGAGCAAGCAACATGTGTTGTCACTTGTTCTATGCTGAAGTTGCTTTATTTCGTTTGCATACGTGATGATGACCTGTGGTTCGTGCATGAAGTTGCAAATTACTGTTCCTAAATTTATTTGCGGTTTTCTCGTGAGGGAAGGTTTGTTAGGGGTGTAGATTATGTTGTCATTTAGCCAGTTAGAAATGAAATAATATTGTATTATTTGTTTCTATTTGTGGAGTTAGATGTTTGCACTGCCTAGTGCTTTTGATATTAGGACATATTGTTGTATACTTCGTCGGCTTTTCTGCCAGGGATTGGGTTACAGCGAAAATTTCTTCTTTTCGGTGTTGAAGTCACATCTTCTCAGCTGCAGTGAATTTGTTGGAAGTAGGATGCTTTACTGACGCGTGCAATACCCTCTCGATTACTTTTATAGTCATTTATGAAAGGTGCGGCCAACAATGCAGTCAATCAGCATTTGATAAGGAAGAGTAATTCCGTCTCCTACCCTGCCATCTGCAAAACTCCAGTTGGTGCATATTCCTGCAGATTGACATTTCGCCTGCCACCTATTGCTTATGTAACATAGTTCAGCTTGTTCATACTTTCATTAGTCCTTCATTACTGGTGTTCCATTGTTTGCTTTGGATATTTGATCATCTAGGGCTCCTGCTTAGGCTGTTTTCAACATTTTGACACTTCTAAGTCCTTATATCATTCACATAAACCCATTAGGCTTAGGGCCAAATCACCAACCCGCTAATGCTGCTATTTCACATGAGACACTTGGGCATGTCATGCCTGACGGTGTGGCTTTGACGTGAATGGCTCCCTGCTGTGATAAAATAAGAGTCCACTGAAACGTTGATGTCGTTGTTGCTGTTTATCTTTGTACTTCTTCAAGGTAATGAAATACCATTTATTCATTTAACATCAACTGGTCCACGCAAAGGCAGTGTGGAAGTACTGATGACGAAGATATCTCTAAATGGAAAAGGGGGGACCGATAAAGAACTGCCAAACAGAGGACAGCAGTCGAAAAGTGGCACTCGAGGCGACGTCGAGAGATGATTCCCACGTACGATACATTACTCCTCATTCTGCCCAAATTTAGGCGAGGGAATAGGAAACTCTTCGGTTGTCTCAAATGCCCTAATAGTCTTATTCTCTGTGACGCGTTTGACAACACGTGACTACTATCTCACAAAGAGTAATTTACAGTGTTGTACGGCGATGTCGCATGCACAGCCTGCAAAAATTTGCCCAACTTGAGGGCTGAGCTTGCAGATGCACACGTATTTTCCCTCATGAGCGATCTCGCTCGCGGACCCTTCCTAAACACCTGCGTTGGAAATATGCTTTCACGGTTCTTGCGCCGCTGATGACTTGATTCTTCGCTAATGTCACTCCTTCCCTTTAAATCACCTAAGCCGTTTCGGGACGTCCGGTTTCACTTTCTCCCTTCGCTTCGCTCACCTCGGCGTAAAGTATAATCGGGAGTTGCCGATTGTGCGTAGCTTCACATCATTTGGGCAATGCCTACTGGCAACTAAGGACTGCCATCCACGTGCAATTGAAAAGCAACAGAGTTCGCGTCGATCTAATGGGGACGTGATTGAATGGCGACATCCTCACCCGGCGGCGCAAAATTGCTTGGACGACGATGCGCACTCGAGTAGGCACGGACGATATGGTCGTTCAAAAGACCGTCACCTATAAATTGCTATTCACTCTTCATCCCTTGCTCCTACCAGCCACGGACTCCACTTGTTTTCGAATAGACTCAACTGGCAAGCTAGAGTGTGCCCTCATTGCGGAGGCAAAAGAAAACCTTGTGCTATTCGAGGTCTTCTCGTGTGGTCTCGGAGGATGCCGTTATGCCGGATTGTATGCTGGGCCATGTGACAGATCTTCGCGGTTACAGATAGGTACTGGAAACAGAGATGCTTCAAGGCATGTTGCAATCCACCACATAAGCCGCAGTTCAAGCCTCTTAAAATGGTCCCTGTAGACCGCTAGGCCTAAGGAAAAATGTTCTAGTGCAATTCTATCGGATCTCGCAGTTCATCAGACTTCACTCACAAGTATACCATCACGAGAGGCATTCCGCTGGTAATAGTCGGAGTTCGCGTATGTCTCCTCGTCGTTATTCACAGTGATGGTGAACATTCGCCCATCATGATTTCTGCAACCACACATCTTAACTTCATCCTGTCAAACTCTCCACGCTGGGTCGAGTTGGACTAAGAGAACACAGTTTTGGGGTGGGGGAAAGAACCTCGAGTCATTAGGGCCTTCTCGTCCTGCCGATCTCTACTTTTCCGTGCACCTACCTGCCCATTCATTTCCTTTCCGACGCGTCGAAACTGCCTAACTGCTCCTCATTCAGTGATATCACTTACGACACTCAAATATTTTGCAAACGACTCCTCTACTCTTCAGGAGAAGAAACGCGGTTATGTAACGATGTTTAAGGCTAAAGTGGGCATTTTGGACGCTTATCTGGTCGACTAAGTATGTGGTATTAATGGCATTTGATTAATGTGGGCGGGAGTCGGACGCACTTAGTAACTCAGCAAATGGTAATATGTGCACCAACCGCGACTTTGCATGTGTCTACTCGAGAGTGACTTGTCACCAGGTTGATGGAGAAGTCTTGGTGAATTAGTTGTTCAACTCCTTCTCCACCACCAACTCCGCCTTCTCATCAAGTAGCACTTAGGCGTCAGTGGCGTCGAGTGTAACGCAGGCTGCTGCCAAATGCCGGCTATTATACATTTTCAAACAAAGTGTCCCAATTCACCAAAGGGAAAATTCACGAATGCGCATTAAGCGGCGGCCCAATTCAGTTCTGCCCACGTCTTGCTCTCCTCACTCGTCACACATCCGTAAGAGCAAATGCTCTTTTCGTTCCCCTGCTTGACCCCGTTTGCCAACTTACTTTTTGGCCTGAGGTCTGAGCGACAGCAGAGAGAGGGAGTGGAGATAAGTAGATAAGAAAGAGAGAGGCGGCGGAACGAGACTTGAAGAAGCAGATAGTTGGATGAAGGAGGGAGGAGTGCTCGGCAAGCCGAAAGAGCAGGGACAGAGCCGAGTGAATTGGATTGCATTGCATTGCATTGGGACGAAAACTGACTTGCCTCATATGCAAACACGTCGATGAAAACATAACTTTACTCGCGACAATTCTCCTGTCCGGTGTCGTAGGACTTTGGACGCATCATGACCCACACGCAGTTTACATTCGGACAGTGCGATACTCGTCCACATGGTACCGGGAGTGGCGCTACTGGCTGCCTACAAACAGCTCACGAAGAGTGCGCGAGGAAAAACGAAGAAATCATACGCCTCCGTGGCTGCATCTGTTTGGAATGCGTCCATCGTCGGTGATTATGGTTCGTGAGGAAGAGGAAGATGGGGAAAAATGGAGTGGGCACGGTGTGGGTGGAACAGATGACGCAGGGGTTAATTAGGAGCCTTTGAAGCTCTTGTATCACATACACTCTCTTTCTCCTCATCCAAGCTGCACCTCGGAGTTCGTCTTCATTCGCAGAAAATCCTACGGCTCGGAGACATCCGTTGCATGGTGGCACTCCAACTCCAGGGCACCTGTATTTGATGAGCAGTCGATGTGGCTGTAAGGCTGTGCCTCTTTGTATTGTAAAGAAACAACCTAAAGGATTAAATGGTCTCTTAGCTAAGGGCAGTCAGAAACGACAGGCTGCCAACGAGCTGATTACTGTTTCAACTCACCAGGTACGAGGGAAAGAGGCCGTGAAGTTGTGATTTAAACAGCAGAGTAAAGGAAGTTAGAGACAAAGGCGCTGACTAATGGAAACAGAGGAGGTCTGCAGCCCTCTTTCAGTCCTTCTACCTGCTGCACACTCACACTTGATGTCCGCAACTCCCAAACCATTTTTCACTCACAATTTTGTGGCACTGAACCCCCTTCGCTCGTCATTAACGCCACCACGTAAGCTAAGAAGCCTCTTAAACTGCGCCAAGATCTGTCATTGGCTATTGAGACTGAGGTGCAATTTCGCAGGTGGTCTCAACACCCAAATTCAACCGTGACGCCTCGTCTAATAAAGGAAAATCAAGTTAGTCACGCCTTTTTGCCTTCATGCGAGGAGCATCCACCCACTTCTGCAGCACACCGCTAAATGCAGAGACGGCGAGGGGTAGTGAAATACCACGATGTGTATGTGAATAAGAAAGTGTTTTTTTGGGGCGCATTCTGACGTGCTGCCCTTCTAGCCTTCTGGTGGATGTGCAGACATGCAAGCCGTCTGACCCTCTTCCTCTTCACCATTTTCTTCTGAGTGTGATTAAAAAAGAAGAGGATTTGTTCAGTCGGGTCAACCTTCCACCTATTCAGTGCACCAATGTGTAGAGTGCTGAGTCGGAAGACCCTGACGTAGTTACTCTGAAAAAGAATGCCGTGCAAGCGGCTCTTCCGCCAGTCAGCCAATGCGTCTGCAACTCGTTGAAATGAAATGTGATGATAAATGGAAAGAATGCAAAGAAAAGCGTTGGCAGTGCTGTAGTAGGCCTGTGGCATTGTAGAATGACGTATGGAAAAGGGGGCGAGATGGAAGAGGATAAAAGGGTAAAATGGTAAATCCTCCGCGTCCTCTGATGGTGTTTTACTGAAGAGCGCAATTGGGACGATTTGCTTCCACCGGATGCGGGGAGCAAATGCGAACCTCGAAAGCGCCTACTGCATGAGGAAAGGAGTTGTGGTGAGGAAAAAGCAATCTTAATGGTCTATGCCTCGCCTCCCACTGAGCGCACGGACTACGCCATCTCGTTTGAGTGCGAACAGGGTGGAGAAGAGGGGGTGAGTGGAGAGGAGCTGATAATCCGAGGTGCGCGATATGGAGACGTAAGTCCTGGGACGAAAGGGTGGCAAGGGGAGGAGAAAAGGGAAGCTGAGGTCTATTGAAAAATTGCCTCTGTGTTTACAAAATTTAAATTATATTTTTCCTCACCATCAATTGTATTGATTGACATTGAGCTCTTGTCAACCTAAGAGCAAGCTGTATCCCCAATTTTGTATATTTTGTATCTGTTAATGTGAGCAGTCGAACGCGTTCTTGGTAAATAACTTCTTCATTTGTGTATTCTTCTTCCCTATAAAATTTTGCGAAGATAAATACAAGCGATATTCGAAGGGTGTCAAATCCGGGCACATGTTGGATGCGGCAGAATCTCCTAACTTCTTTCTCTACTTTTTTGACGAGTCCCCAAGGCAGCATGTGGCTTCCCATTATCCTCACGCAGCACTTTGCCCTTCCTCTTCAACATTCTCGACCTCTTTTTTGAACTGCTGGGGGCAAAATCATCCACATTCTGACAATATATAGCTCTTGGGTGCCCCACCATACACACCACAATACACCCTTAATCGGAGTTAAATTTGTTTGAGAGGTAAAGGGGCTACGTCCTCCTGGCCCACTTAGTGCTCTTTGACATAGAAGTTTTTCAGTAGGCAGTCAACTTTCACTCCATGTTATCATCCGGTTGAAGGAAGGCTCGATTTTGTCCTTAGCAAGCAATTCGTTCATGTGGCACCCCGTCCGTTTTTTCGCAATGATTTGCTCGCCTTCTTTTCCTACACTTCATCTCAGCGGCTTCACTATTGAGCGCACGCCTCCTACCGAAAGATACATCCGATTGTGTCCACCCCTCTCTGTCCAAGGGGAAGTCAAGTTAAAAATGTTAAAGTGGCAGTGGACAGGTCACCGCTTGGTCCACCACCCACTAGCAAAACGGCTGATGAGGATGGCGTGGGGAATGAAAGGGAGACGAGATGGAGTGAAAGGAGACATTTGAGTGCCGAAATCCGTTGGGCGTGTACAAAATTCGTCAAGTGGGTTGAAACATTGGCCACCTCCACAAAGTTGTGCAGAGCAGAAAGTTAGGCCGTTGTCGCGGTGATGGAGGGTTGAGGCAGCAGTAAATGCAGTTCGTTGGAAGGTGTAGGTTGTTGGTTTGGGGCCGGTGGGTGCGCTGTGGCATTCTCAAAATACTCCGACACATGCGGCGATCAATGCGACTAACTATTCAACTTTTACTTACTTCTCACCACTCTCCCGCACATTCTTCCTTCCAGCCTCGGGATCCTCTTTTCATCTAGCCTGTCTATTGAAATAGGACTTCCTCCTATAAAACTCGCTTCCACCTCTTCCCCATCCTCAATCATTAGCTATTTTCTCTACCGAAAGATTTTCCTTCTCACCTCATGGTGGGTGGGTGCGTTTAGGAGTCCAATCAGAGGGGTGCACACAATTCGGCCGTGATTAAGACGCGTCGAATCGAACTGTTTTGGGGTGTACAAGGTCTGAGAACTACGCCGATTGCCACTCGAGCAGTGAGTACTAAGCGGATTTTTAATCTACAAATCAACAACTGACATCCAATCACGATTGACTAGTGAGCTCGAAGGGTTAGTGGACTAGTCGGAGATGACCACCGGTCTGCACTCTCTCCATTCTCAAGTGACTGCTCGTCGGAACATCTGGAGCTGCAGTCGGCGGATGCTGACCTAAGCTTGGCCTATTTAAGGCTCCGTCACAGGGCTTCTCTCAAATGCGGCTAAGCCGACGGTGCTGATGGCACCTCCCATTGCGTCCCGTCTTGCTGCTCTCGATGCTCAGTGGCACGCAAATGCTGTCTAACCAGGAATCGGTTGAAGAAGCTGTTTCGTCAATTTGCCATCGTGTGTGGCAGTGTAGAGAAGGAAGAGGAGATGAAGCCTACAGTCTCCACTATGTTACTGCCTCGAGCATCAGAGACATCGTGACAGCAAGGCTTCAATGAGGGCAACTACTGGGAAGGAATGTCGTCACAGACTTCCTCCGAACGGGTGGCGTGGAGTGAAATATGCAGCAGCGAGAGTGCTGGCTACTCGCAAGATAGTGGCAAATGAACTCGTTGGTTCTGCGTAACACCACAAAGCTGTCCCGATTCCCACAGATTATATTAGTGCCTTCTTTCGCGCAATCTGTACTTTGGAGTTGTCACACATGGACAGTGTTGATGTCTCGGCTTCACCGGAGGCGGAATCCACCTCCCTTCACTCCAACGGTCCGCTCGGACATTCTACACAATACCCCATCACTCACATTCTCATGTCGCTACAACTTGGTTTTGCCATGCCAGAGCGATGCCCTCCATTATCTGTTCGGCAGGGCCGTTGAGTGTACCAGGAAATACACTGTGGAGGAAGGTCGCGAGCGGACGGAGTCGTGATGACGGCAGAAATGGCCTCCTAACCAACGACGAGATCAGGAGCTCGAGTAGCAAACTAATTGTGTCCAAGTCTGCTCCTTTTGTACAACCTCGTTTACCTCGCCAGAGCCATAGAGCCCATGTTGGTCAAAGTGAAATTACGCCTTCAAGCGAGATGTGACGTCTACTTGAAACTAAAATTTGACCTCTCATTCTCCATCTGCACCTTCCCCATGCGCCGTAAATGACCGAACATAATAGCTGCCAAGAGCATTCAATTGCGTCGGGGAGGAAGATCTTCAAGGCACGAGGCATCGCTGACGGGGCTACTGGGCGAATGTATGGGGGAAATTGCGCACGGTAGTTCCTGCGGTCACTGCGATGGCCGTCAACCCACTTACCCTCTGCATGTTATCTACTCCAACATCGAGAAAACAAATGCGAATCAACAGACCCCTCAGATTCACGTCAGACTAACCGTCTTGTGAACGGTCGGTGGGAGGAACTATGGTCCTTCCATTTTGTGGATCCCGTCTTAACTGTGCATCACATTTCCTCACCCATTCATCCCCATTCCTGTAATTCTTCCCTCCACATGCCATCTGCAGCATCCGCTGGTGCTTGCCACCTGGTCGCTATTCATAACCTTCCAATGGACTGAAATCCACTCACCTTCGTCTGCTGCACATCGTGCTCACTTACTTCCCTCTAGAGCTGGAGATTATCATCCTCTGTGCATTCAAATTTCTCCTTCAGTCCTACGCCCAATTGCAACATCAACTAATGGCGAGAGAAAACTGCGGCACGTCGCGCCGTCGTCTCGCTTTCCAGGTTTTTGTTATTTGTTTCCCGAATTAACCACACAGACCGCTCATCATTCGGTGGCAGAAATGAGAGCGAATGGTAAGAGGGGCCAGTGGGTTGCAGTCTCCCGAGTGTATGCGTGTGTGACTTCCACGATGGCATTAGCGCAGAATGCCCTGGTGAAGAGGGCACGCTGGACAAAGTGGAATGCGTTTAGCATCGGAGGAATATAGGCCTAGACTCGGCTAGCGATTTTTACCTCTGTGTCCTCGAGCTGAACGAAGCTGGAAGAGGCCTGTGCTTGTTTAATCATCCAACTCGAGACATCTCGTATTCTCAATAGCCGTCGTGGTGTTCCTCAATGCCTAAAATTGCTTGTGCACAAACCTTCGTCGCCTGCAAAGTGAATGCTCTTATCAAGATTCACGCCCAATGAGGTGCGCAATTCCATTCGGCAGTGCCTGACGCCCTCAAGTCCCACAGCATGTCTGCCTGCCGAGCTCAAGTTCTCGGTGCTGGTGCATATGACTAACGTCGATCGTTTTGATTTGACCTCTCCCCGATATGAGTGACAGCTCTGAAAATACGTAGAGATGACTGAATCGGCGTTACAAATCAGAATTGGAAGAAAAGCGTATTAATGTTCCCGACGAGATTTGGTTACAGGGGAAGAACGCACCCTTCGAGATGGTTTGTATTCTGTCTCAAAGTTTAACTCGTATGTCAACATTTACCCAAGGGATACGCAATTCCCGCCGGCAAGTTGACTCCCTGAAAGGTCCCATTGAAGGTGCTGGGAGCAGGACGTAAAGGTCGCACACACCTCTGCAGCTCCACCGACACAGAATGCCTTTATCGTGGTGGGTCTCTTCAGGAAGCAAATACTGCTGCTGGAAGCGAAGTGGAGCAGAAATCGCTTGGTGATTTCAGCTGGACGAAATAGCGATTGCAGAAGAATTATTTACGCTGTGCACAGCATTTCAGAGTCATTTCACCTCGACCCTTCTCCTACAACCGACTATTCTAATGGCAGTCTCCCCACCATAATCCATTCACTCTCCCACTCCTCCACACATCAAAGGATTGCGCGGATACATCGGCCACATCCGCTGGTCTTTGTCAACTCGTCGCCAATCGTAATTTTCAAGGGCTGACAACTACTCGCACAAGTTAGCTTTGCCTCGTAAGCCTTCTCTCCTCTCTCTTGTCCTCAGAACTGTCTTCCTCGTTGCAGTGGAATTCTTCTTTAACTCCTACGCCTAATTGCCACGAGAGTAAATGACGCGAGGACACTTGGCTAAAACTCGCCGTCATCACGTTTTCCAACTTGGTTTTCATTTATTTTTGGATTCATCCACATCGCTCAATCGTAACTTATTCTCAGAAGTGGGCGCGGGCAGTGAAAGGGGCGCGTGGGTTTCAGCCTCGAAGTTCCAGGCTCACAGGTGCATGCGCGTACGACCTCAGCCGCGGCAATCGCGCCACCGAAAAGGAAGAGCGGGACTAAGTGCACTGCGTACAGCCCTGACGAATTGTTAGCTCAAATTCGCTTGATCATTCCTGCCTCACTGAGCTTTATACAAACAAAGCTGAAAGACGTCTGTGTCGTTTTAACCACCCAACTCACAGTCTCGCCTATTCCTTCACATTATCCAATTAAATGCGCCACCTCTTGATATTCATTACTTTCGCCAAAACATGGCACTCAAGAAGATTGTCCAAAGGAAGGGTCGAATGTTTAGTCCGGCTTCAAACGACATTACAATGCATCATTCCACTTGACCTTGCTTGATGCCTTCAAATCCACCAGAACTAAGACACGTTTCTCTCCTCCCACTAAGTGCTCAGACGAAGAGGCACCATGTCAGCGTTCAAAGCGCTCTGTCTGTCGGTCAACATGATGTCAGTGTGATTGGCAACAGTTTCATTTATTCATTCGCCATTTGCCTCCTGAATGAAATCAAAACCCACATTCTCTCTGGTGGTTTAGACGACTAACGCCGTTGGTCATCTCGCAGGACGTCTCTCGGGTCTGAGCGTGGGCAGATGGACGAAGGGAGATAAATGGCTCGGAGTGGTAGATGGGAAGTGGCAGATGTGATGGAGGAAGTTGCTGGACCAAAATCGAGTTAATGTTCCGAACAGAAGTAAGGAAAAGAGACAGAAGACACTGAATTGGAACCAACACTAAAAAACCTCGAATGTTGACCATTTTACTTGAAAATAGAATCGGCCTCACATTTACATCGCTTTGGCTCGTGCAGTGACAACGTGTGCCTTGGTGACTAGTCTGCCCCTGGGTTCGACTGTTGTCCGATTAGGCCCCAGGCACTGTGTCGCCTCTGTCAACTGCGGACGATCAACGAGATCGTTCTAAACGCCACCGCAGGAGTCGATGAGCACATTAAAGTGTACTCTCACGTCTCTCACCAAGTCCCGCACTGACAGCATGGTCGAGGTCACGTCTCCGGGGTGTGACCTGGACACACTCACACCCCGATTAGGGCGGCGACTAAGTTCAAGGTCCTGGCATGATATGGCTGTGCTCACACAAATATCGGGGCGGCGTTGGTGATCGCTCGTGGGCCCCCACAGCGGACTCACTATTTGGCTCAATTTGCCAATAATTTGTAATGTAAAGCTTTTAGAATGAAGTGAATTAAGCATCTGACACCCGGATAGACTCGCTGGTCACAATCACCATGCATGCTTGCATGCCGGCACTCCTATGGCAGTTGCGAGTTCTCAAGCTTCTCGTCGCAGTTCCCGGTACGACGGTCGTCCAAATCGCAGGACTGACAGATGTGTGACATCGGCTTTTATTAAGCGGTAGCGGACGCGTCACATCGAGTGTCGAACTGGCCTGAGGCGTTGGGGGTGACAGATGCCACAGGTGGGTGTCAAAATCAGTAATCACATTCGAATCGCGAAAAGGCAATCGGATCATTTTCTGGGCTTGATCTTTACTTCGAAGACAGGGGAAAATCAACGATCGTGGCCAGTAGGAGCCTTTGGGCACCGTCCTACCCGCTCTCGTAAGGCTTAGGTGTCTTAAAACCAAATCATCTTCATCATCATACTCTGGGCGAATTTGTGCTCGGTTTCACTTTGATCTTCACCAATCACTCAACCAGTCATTCCAGCTGACACAATGTGTGATAGCCACAAAATGGTAGAATGTTAATGGCTCCACTTGCGTGATATAAAAAGTAGGCATATTATATTAAAGTAGACATTGAGCGCTTCCCAAATAGGCGAATTATGCCTCAAATCGAGGGAGTGAACGACGAAGAGAGAAGAATTTTCACCAGTTCACAAGTGGATTTCCTGCAACTACACCCATTCAATGGCACCATTTCTCTGTCGACGGTTTGGCAGTACGCGATTTTCAACAGCGTCCAAAAGGTGGACCTAATAGTTAACGCGTATTTCTTCGCTGCTGTCTGATTGGTGCTTCCCAGGGCATTTGCCACTTGGTGGCACCATCGCGGCGCCTGACGCTTCGATACACACGCATCGGCGGAAGTCGACTGGGCGGTCAATGAGAAACTGGGAGTGATAATCAAATTGACTCATTTGAATTGGCTCTGTGGCCTATAAATTTGGAGGCCTACACTAAATGCTCTTCAGTCTCTATTGCCGATGCCGTCGGAAAGGTGGGTTCTCGTGTATGACCATGTCCACGGTCGCTGTTGGCCATGATTGATGGGTGGAACAGCTTGCGGACGTTGTAGATCTACGATCGAGGATAGCAAGGCGAGAGACAACTTAGAAAGAGGCACGTATTGTGCTTCAGATGCCACAAAAGTGGGGAGGGGGGGGGGAGTTATCACGTAATAAGCATCCTCCGGTGCCAAATTCTCTGTCTCTTTACGTATTTCCTTGACACAAACTTGAAAGTCTTCCGGATGTCAATCGTGTCGAAAAATGAGATGTTGTTTCTTCTTCGCCTTCACGCATTTATCAACATAGATCCATATTTTTCTACCAGATTGCAGTAAGTAGAAGACTCTCTCCACTAACCTCTTTTTCTCCGTCATTTCAGCGCAAGTACTTGATGTCACTGATCGTTTACTTCAACAAATTCTCGCACGTGGTGAAGCCTCGTTTGCTCCAACCATTCTTCACTCTCTCAATTCTTCCTGGATCCCGATGTGTGCACACTGATGCTCTTGTCAGCCGCATAGTAGTGTGTGAGCAGGTTGTCAGTGAAGCACCTGTCTGTAGGAGGTCAAATGAAGCCCGAAACGTGGTGCGTGGGCACCGTTAGCTATTGTTCTCCACTGAAATAGCTAGATCTAGGGCCACACTCGCCAACGCCTCACGAGGTTTTCGTGGACGAAAGTTATTTGAGTACTTCCCTTTTTGCTAAATTTTTCAGTTTTGGCAACGTGCCCCGACAGAATGGGCAGAAATGTACACTTCACCGCAACGTAGGGAGTCATCATTTGCGTCCAACCCGTCTGCTTGACGTATCCGACATTTTCCATCCTTTCCCGCCAACATAACAGTTATCTGGTTCGGCTTGGAGTAGTGTGTCCTACTTGCCTTGACAAATTTCTCGCTTTGCATGTAGCATCGCCGCGGCCAACTTCACCGCCAAAATCGCCATAGGTGTAGAATGTTCGCCCACGAATCGAGGGCCGCTCCCCAAACGGTAACACCTCAGTCCCTCTTCGGCGACCTGTGATGACGAGCCCCTTCCTTGCCCTCCTGTACAATTTCCAACCAATGTGTGTCGACGTATAGCCTTCTCCACGGATCCGTCGTAGGTTGTGTAGTTGGGGAAGCAATGCTGGCCAACTGATGAAAATTAAACCACAATCATCTCCTGTGTTGACCATGCCATTTTTTAGGTGTTGCAGTCCGCTTTTACGTGAGCCAAGTGGCGCGTACTTTATACTCAAAATTATGCGTTAATGGTTTGGATTGTGCCAGGAAACCCGAGAACCTGCAACTTAAAGGTGATTCTGCCACGAAAAACTGTTGCTTGATGACAATTGATGATGTTCACCACCCTCAACATAGTCACCCGCTCCAAGCAGAGTCCATGGCAGGAAGGAGTAGGGGACAAAGTGTTAGAGCAATTGATAGATGATGGCGATGTGTTGAACGACGATATTTTTCAGTGCCCACGAGTGTATCGTCGTCCGAGTAATTTTGGCGTCGCTCGATAAGGTTGTCTGCCACCCATGACATCCTCTGGATAACGACGCGAACTTTGATGGTTAGCAGTCGCATGTTGAACGGAAAGCGGCAACGAGAGTGCGGTTTCTGCAAGCACACATTACTTAAATGTTAGCCCGCACGATACATTTGCATACGTCTGATTTTAATTTACGTAGAAATGAGGTGAAGTGGGAAGGGCGAAATTCAAAGGAAACTTTTACAAAACTGCAGGGGCGATTTAAGGGAAGAAGTAGCAGCAGTGGAGAGGCGAGGCATTAACTGGGGATGTGAAAGAAGTCGATGAACTTTGCATTACGTAGAGGGGAAGCAGAGCCGAAGACAGCCTCATTTCACTCTGGCAACTCATCATGTGTGCGATCGAAGGTATACTTCGTCCACCCGCTGGTCGGATGCTACCAACTTTCGTCTCCGTAGAGGTTTAGAGGACGCCACTTGCACACATGACACATCAACCCCACTCGACGACTTAACAGACTAGTGCGAACTAGACTAGTAAGAGTGCGAAATTTGCCAATTTTCTTCATCGGGTACTAAAATTGTGATTTGGTGGATGAGGAAGTCATCTGTGAGGAGAAGTGGTGGCAGTTAAGTCGGCATAACAGCGTTCTCTTGTCCCAAGGAAAGGCTTACCTTTCTTCAGGCGTTCTTTTTCTGTTTAACTCCTATTTTGTGCGCAGAAGTTTCTGGTGTGTATACATGTTTTGACCAGTCAGTTGCAACCGTCGGAATGTGATGAGATGGCACTCCTTCGTTTGATTAACTCCTTGCGGACCGTGTCTTGTTTTGAGTGGGAGACAAGCGCTTACCACAGGGAGTATATCGTCAATGGCAAGCAAATTAGCCACGAAATAGCCAGGAACATCCTCGCCAATTGCAAAATCCGTCACCTTCATCCGTCCTTACCAAGCCCGATTTTTATAGCGGATGTGAGTGCAGTTCACTGTAACTTGTCTTCGACTAATTACAATTCATCCACTCGCTGAACACTCTCGAATGCTTCACTGAAGTTCACGCGGGTCAGCCGATAAGTAAGGTAGCAAGTCGCCTTTCCTGCGTCCCCCAGTACCTCATTCTGACCACTCACCACCGCTTTTGAATGTCCCTTCCTCTCTGACACATATTGTCGAGTTGACGTATCTGAGTTCTTCAACGTATCCTTTCCAGAATTTACCTTGAGGACACTTCGTCGTCTTCGTAAATAGAGGTTCCATAGCATAAAATCTTTCAAAAAACACATTTCTCTCGAGTGATGTCAGATCGCACCGGAGAGAATGAGGTATGACGAGCTATATCTTTACGGGGTGAGAGGAATAAGCAGCACCTGAGAAGTTCTAAACCATCGGCTAAGGCAAATGCCACGCTGAGTGGCTTTACCACATCGAGTGACATCCTAAAGTGGTGGTTAAAGATGAGTGGTAAGTTCCGGAACAGAATAGATGATCGCTGACTAACCGCAATCATTGCTTACCATCCATCGTGAAGAGGCGATGCCACTGTGTTGGACCTTCGTGTTTGGGAAAAACGGCGGTAGGGTGAAATGAAGAGTTGCAACGAAACTTATTCTCTCCTTCTCCATTGTTATTCAATTTCGTGTGTTTGATCATCGGACGGCACGACGAAATATTGAGACCACAGCATTGCCTCACGTGCGCATAGTGTATATACGCAAGATGTGATGAAACTAAACCACTGTTTTGGAGCTGATCGGCTTCGTTATTTAGACAGAGTCGAATCTTGAGATTGAGCCCTCATGTTTCACAAAACGGCATCTCCTTCCGCCCTTCCACTCCTATCCCCCACACAACGTTGGACAAGATTCTAAAGGTGATCGTTAAAGTCCTCCCAACTTGGAACTCATGGTTCTGATAGGTTGGCGAGGAAGGCGGATCCTTGTACCTAGGCAAACTCTGATATCCCGTTCCTTGACAATCGGCGTTTGACATGACGTCCTCAGAGAAACCTCCTTATTACTTATTGCGTACGGTTGGACTGTCCACTTATCACACGACTAACCGTGAAGGGTTCTGTGGTGGCTGCAATCGTTTCATCCCCTGTTAGGACAGCCATGGAACCGGAAAGACCCGTCATTGACATCTCAACGTCTGTGCTTCGAACAACCGTTCCAGAGTGTTCGGGTGAGGGAATGACCCGATGTGAGATGTCTCCATGAGAGAACCATCGACAGCTAGACCCAAAATCATCTTTAATTCTGGACTTGTCCTTGTTTCGTCTCGATTCCGCCTCACAATATATGGCACACTGCATTTGTCAAAACTATGAATTTCGTTTTTTGCCCTCCGCGATTCTATTTGGTGTACTTTGTTGTTCACTAAGCAATTTATAGTTTAAGCGCGCATATTAACTTGAAAACTTCTTCACCGTTTTCGCAACAAACCATGCCTAATTTTAAGGAATTAGACTCATTCACCACGCACCTCCTATCCAACCTCCCTTACAGCTCGGTTCGGTCATTTTCAAGGCCTACCTGTTTGCGTGTTGTTGCATGGTCGACCGTGCGGTATCCGTGGGGTAAGAGTCTGATCCCGAGTCCCCTCCTCGCGTTTAACTCAAAGTGCGGATCAGGTGAGTTGACTCCACCGAGGCCCTAAGAGCGTCCCACA